>ML660687.1:0-104184 GCA_007570785.1 Antilocapra americana | reverse complement strand
TTCAATCGCTCAGTTGTGTCTGACTCTTTGAGACTCCATGGACTGCACAGCACATCAGGCCTTCCTGTCCATCACCAACTCCTGGAGCTTACTCAAACTCATGTCCATTGAGTTGGTGATCCCATCAAACCATTTCATCCTCTGTCATCCCCTTCTCCTCTTGCCTTCAATCTTTCCCAGCATCAGAGTTTTTTCCAATGAGTCAGTTCTTCACATCTGGTGGCCAAAGTATTAGAGTTTCAGCTTCAGCAACAGTCCTTCCAATGAATATTCAGGACTGATTTCCTTTAGGATGAACTGATTGGATCTTCTTGCAGTCCAAAGAAGAGTCTCGAGAGTCTTCTCCAACACCAGTTCAAAAGGATCAATTCTTCAGTGCTCAGCTTTCTTTATAGTCCAACTCTCACATTCATACATGACTACTGGAAAAACCATAGCTTTGACCAGATGGACCTTTGTTAGCAATATCTCTGCTTTTTAATATGCTGCCTAGGTTGGTTATGTCTAGAACATATATATTTTTAAATGCCTCCAGAGATAGGAACTTTAGAGAGCTGATAAAGTTGAAAGGAAGTCACTAGGATGGGCTCTCATCCCATCAGATCGTGTCCTTAGAAGAGGATTTGGACACAGACACACATGGGGAAAGACCATATGGGGACACAGGGATAACAGGGTCATTTGTAAGCCAAAGAGAGTGGCCTCAGAAAAAACTAACCCTTCTGACATGAGGGTCTTGGACTTGCAGCTTTCAGAATTGTGAGCAAATAAACTTCTGTTGTTTAAACTGAAAACTACCAAACAAGAACACAAAAGAAGCCTTCTAGTCAATAAGAAACAGATGCCACATTTCTTTTTTTCTTTTCAATGCATAAAAGACTTTAACAGTCCATTCACAAAGGTGCTCAGTTAGAACCACAATGAGATACACACCAACCAGAATGGGTAAAATCAGAAGCAGAAGAGTGAAGTTTTAAAACCTTATAGTACCATGTGTTGATCAAGATGCGCAGCAACTGGAAACTTTTTATGCTACTGTTAGAAGTATAAATAGTAAATTTACTTTGGAAATCATAATAGAGGGGTGTGTTTGTGCTTGTTCAGTTTATTAATATCAGAATTTTTTTATCTATGATTAGTGCTTTTTCTGTTCTTTTGAGAAACTTTACCAACTCCAGGATCATATATTCATATACTCTTTATATCCTCCAATGCATTTTCCAAGAAGCTTTATATTTTAAGCTTTAATATTTAGGTATATGATCCATATCAAATTAATGTTTATATATGTAGGAGGTAGAGGTTAAGAATCATTTTTCCCATACAATATTCAGTTGCTCCAGACACATTCAGTTGTTGCTCATTGAAAAAACTCCCATGTCCTCCATTAAATTGCATTGGCATCTCTAGTTCCTTACACCTTAAACTAAAAATAAAAGTTGTATGATACATAGGATTATCTTCTTTGGTAAAATAATTTTTTAAAGTTTGGGTATTTTAGTATGAGAATCTAGAAATATATAGAAGTTACACACTGAACATTGAACATCAGTTTCCTTGAAGGAATGGAGCAGCAGATTATAAATTATTTCTTTATATGCCTTAGTATTACTTGATTTGTTATGTGGTGTATCTTTACTCTTGTAACTTACAAAAGTTTTGATAAAATGATAAGGCAAGACAAATCATCAGAAGCAACACAAGGAATGTGATCTTTCCCTCTTTTGAAATGTCTCTTCTAGGGCCTAACATCTACCTAGCATCAAAAATGATTTGTGTTTCTGTCCTGGTTGCCACTCTTAAATAACTTGTCATCAAATAGTGGGATCACATGACAGTCTTCTTTGCAACCCCAGTGCAGCCCCTTTCAGTGCCATGGAAGGCTGCAAACAGATGAAAGAAAATTAACAAAGCAGGGGTTTCTCCTCAGTTTGGCTCCTCAGTTGACATTTGTGAATTAATTCTTTTATGGTAAATAATTATTTCCTTTGCATGAATGCTAGATCATTATATGCTCTCTTTCATTTTAAAATCTCATTATTAATAGGAGTACAAGCCTTTTAAACTAGATACAGAATAAGATGAGTTCAAAAGGCTAGCTTTGAAAACTAGCTCAGCCATTAACATGGACTCTACTGCTTATAATCTGAAAACCATGCTGAGGATTCATCTATTTCTCTCTTTTAACTTTTGCATCTAATTAATCTTTGTCTGAAGGGCATATTCCTGGTATTCACAAGCATGCCTCCGTGGGGTTAATGTGCAACAGAGTGACCTTGACTGAGAAAACAATTTTCACCCAATCTTTCTCCAGCCAATTATCTCCAAAGGTACAGAGAAGGAGTATTTATTATGCTCTCCTCTCTCACAAGGGAAGAACATCAAAAAATTAATTTTGTTTCCTTAGGAGAGATTGTAAACCTTCACATAATATATCATGAAAGGGCAAAGTATTGTTGACATGATTTCAATATATTTCTGAATTTTCAGGCAGCCCTAAGGGGATCTCCAAATACTGTTTAGTTGTCTTTAATGTATGCTTAGTAACCAGGAAACTCCTAGAATGAAGACCTAAATATTGATATGGGAGCCCTTTTAAACTCATGTGGAATTTTTACATACGTGGTATTGAGGTTGTACTAATGAGCACTTAACCAAGTGGCATTTGGGGCCCCCAAAATGATACAAGGTTGGCAAGAAATTGCTCAAATAAATTAAAAGTTTTTCAAGCAACAAACTCTAACACCTACAATGCTATGCTTCTGTTTTATAATTGGCACCGACACTAGGGATATGAAAAGGTAGAAAAAAAATGTTGAAAAATCCATAGCCTAGTGAATTTTTTTTTTTTAGATAAAGAGAAAATTTTAAAATCTATTTACCAGACTATAGTCAAGTCTCTAAAAAGTACAGTTAGATTATGGAAGTTCCCAAATATCTTGCTTTGGAGACTGTGGTGAGTCTATATGCTGATGTCATAGATTAGATATTGCCACAGATTCCCCAAAGGAATTTGATAAAATTCAATCTCTTGTACTGGTAAAACTCAGTGAAAAAGTAATAAAATAATCATAGGAAATCATATATTGCATTGTGCCAGGTACCATTCTATATATTTCACATATTTTTGAACACATAAATTACTTAATCCTTAAAATTAAGCCACATGTTAAAAATATTTTAGCATTTGGTAGTTTTATGGAGCAGACACTTTAGTATAACCACAGTAAAGGGTACAGAAAGGAAGTAAGTGAGGTTGGAAATGAAAGCAGGGGTTATATTATGAAAGTTCTTGAATGTCTTGCTAAAGAACTACATTTCATCTTATGCAAGTATAATGAGTTCAAACAGGGGTGTGACATTATCAGATGGATGTTAAAGAAATACGAATCCAAAAAGGAGAAATGCCATATAAACATCACTATAAATGCCGCAAGGTGGCTCAGATGGTAAAGAATATGCCTGCAATGCAGGAGACCCAGGTTTGACCCCTGGATCAGGAAGATACCCTGGAGAAGGGGAAGGCAACCCATTCTAGTATTCTTAACTGGAAAAATCTCATAGACAGGGGAGCCTGCCAGCTACAGTTCATGGGATTGCAAAGAGTTGGACATGACTGAGTGACTAATACACACATACATACATAGATGCCACAAAGGCATTTGATAAAACTCAGTCTCTAATGGTGATAAAATTTTTAGTTAAATCATAATAATCATTAATAGTAACTATATAATACATGAAATATCATTGTTTTTATTAAATACATGTTGTACAACTATATATTGCACTATATTATGAGAGTTGGACTATAAAGAAAGCTGAGCGCTGAAGAATTGATCCTTTTGAACTGTGGTGTTGGAGAAGACTCTTGAGAGTCCCTTGGACTGCAAGGAGATCAAACCAGTCCATCCTAAAGGAAATCAGTCCTGAATATTCATTGGAAGAACTGATACTGAAGCTGAAACTCCAATACTTTGGCCATCTGATGTGAGAACTGACTCATTGGAAAAGACCCTGATGCTGGGAAAGATTGAAAGTGGGAGGAGAAGGAGATGACAGGATGAAATAGTTGAATGGCATCATCAACTCAATGGACATGAGTTTGAGTAAGCTCCAGGAGTTAGTGATGGACAGGGAAGCCTGGCGTGCTGCAGTCTATGGGGTTGCAAAGAGTCCTACATGACTGAGTGACTGAACTGAACTGAACTGATATTATGCCATATTATATGATACACAATTAAGCATATATTTAGCAATTCTTATGAATGAATTTAGCAAATATTATTCTTATATTTTTAACGTGTTTTAATGAATTTAATTTTGGAAAAATCCTTTGAGGTAGTCTTATTATTTCCATAATATTCAGATGAAGAAATGAGCACTAAAAGTTTCAGTAGCTTGTCCAAACAAGTACATATTACACAGTACATAAGTGGCAGACCCAGAATTTGAGCCAGGATAGTTCTTCACATCATGTATACCTCAAACCAAAGGCCAGAATAATGTTTAACGG
Source organism: Antilocapra americana (assembly GCA_007570785.1). Classification (NCBI taxonomy): domain Eukaryota; kingdom Metazoa; phylum Chordata; class Mammalia; order Artiodactyla; family Antilocapridae; genus Antilocapra; species Antilocapra americana. Next base: position 99,668 of record ML660687.1, on the reverse strand, counting down.
TGAGAAAATCAACAAATTCCTATTAAAGCAAGAATAAGGCAAAAATATCCATTATCATCAGAAATTATTATGTTCTGCTTGCCAAGATGTTAAGTCGCTTCAGTCGTGTCCTGCTATTTGCAACCTTATGGACCATGGCCCTTCAGGTTCCTCTGTCCATGAGATTTCCCAGGCAAGAATACTGGAGTGGGCTGTCATTCCCTCCTCCAGTGGATCTTCTTGACCCAGGGATCAAACCCACGTCTCTTGCATCTTCTGCATTGGCAGGAGGGTTCTTTACCACTAGTGCCACCTGGGAAGCCCATAATGTTCTGGCAATACTAGTAAATATAAATAGATAAGAAAAAGATATCAGAGGAATAAATGCTGGAAGAGAGAAGGTGAATTTTTTCATAGCTTTTCTATTTAGGCTGTGCCACATTTTTTTCTTTTCTTGCAGGATCTTGTGCGGCATACAGGATCTTAGTTCTGCAACCACGGATCAAATCCATGCCCCCTGCACTGATAGCATGCAGTCTTAACCACTGGATCACCAGGGAAGTCCCTTAAGAAGTGTGATTTTCAGTCACCAAATTGGTGGCAATTTGATACTATAGCACTAAGAAACGAACAAAGAGCGCAATAAGAGATTTCCTAAAATGAACGTGTAGCCAAGTGTCACATGAGGCTAAAACGGCAAGTCTGAAGTCTTTGCATTTAGCAACATGGATGTTACTGTTGTTCTTAGTGAGAGTCTTGTTAGTTGAGTGATGGGACCAAAAGCCAGATGGAAGCAGATGGAAAGAGGAGTGGGAGGCAAGGAAAATTCTATATTTTCGAATCACAACTGGAAAGAAGTGACCGTCTGAGGAGGCAAGGAGAGTTATTTTCCATTCATAGAAAAAAGAATAGTTCTTGTCTTTAGTTTAAAAAATGTGAAAATATCTAGTTTTATATGGTATAAGTAAAAATTATTTAAATAGCAAATTAAGAATAGATTGGACAGAAAAATTTGAAAGCATAAAGATCAACTAGGAGGTTAAAACAATAGTGCAAGTGAGCAGTTACGATTTCAGTTGAGCTAATACCATTGATGGAAGAAAGGAAGAATAAATATAAGAGATATTAAAGATGATCTTATTTTCCCCATCAAGTTATCAATTCATGAAGGTATGGATGTTTCATTTATATTTTCTCTACCTTCCTTTGCCCCAGTGGGAACCATGATCTATAGACAAGCTCCCCGTTTTTAACCCAGACATTTGCTCAGCAGGAATTTCTGTGTGTTCCATCCCATGAGAGATAGAGTACAGGGTGCAGGATTAATAGAATGTTGTCCATATCTGTGGAACTGAGGTCCAACCAGGACTGCTGTGGTACTTTAGAAGCATTAGTGGAAAAGGAGACTAAGCTAAGACAGGCAAGTCTAGAAAAATTAGAGGTTTGCCTTAGCAAGGATGGCTAAACAGAGAAATTGACGGTAATAAGGGTGTTGCATGTTTAGACTACAGGGGAACAAAACTTGCCACTCCAAAATATCTCTTTGGGATGAGGAATATTTCAAGCTGAAAATAATAAAAGCCCCCCAAACTCAGGAAGAAAGTTTGATCTTCCCCCTAACTGCCTAAAAGGAATGAAGATAGAAGGCTTGTTCCTAGAACAGAGCTATCATTTCTTCAGAGAATATGGTCTAGGTGCAGTAGGGGAAATTCTAGGAAGGGCCTAAAAATCAGAATCCTCTCTATGTCCCATTGTACCTCTGCAAGGCCCAGCAAATACTTATTTACCAAACTTTTGCCTTTCAATCTCCAAGCAAATTGCCTTTCTCTCCTTTGAAGTCCCAAACCACTAACACCCAACATCCTCTTTTGTCTTTAGCTGAAGATGATATTTAAGATGAGAGTGTTAACCATTTTGGTGAGTTACTCAGTTTTCCTGGGTCTCTCCCACGTATCTTCTTCTTCTTGTTTAGTCTCTAAGTCATGTCTGACTCTGCAACCCCATGGACTGTAGTACATCAGACTACTCCATGCCTGGGATTTCCCAGGCAAGAATACTGGAGTGGGTTGCCATTTCCTACTCCAGGGGAGCTTCCCGACCTTGTGATTGAACCAGTGTCTTCTGCATTGTAGGTGAATTCTTTACCACTGAGTCACCTGGGAAGCCCTCTCTCATGTATACATGTTATTAAACTTCTGTGTGACCAGCCAGAAGAGCCTAGAAGGGTAGAAGAAAATTTCTTCCTCATTGACAAAACATTCTAATTTTGGAGACCTGGGTGGTGGGGTTAGGTGGATAAAATTTGATGACATCATGTTTCTGAACAAGATCCACTCAATCTCAGACCTCAGGCAGTGGTGAAGGATACAGGAAGTGAGATCCACCTCACTTCAGAGAAGAATTTGACAAGAATTTAGCAGGAACTTAACCCAGTTAAGTGATAGACTCAGGGGGAGATGGTGGGGCTATTTTGGCCAAGTTATTGTAAAGGAAATCAGACCTTAATATTCATTGGGAGGACTTATGCTAAAGTTGAAGTTTCAATACTTTGGCCACCTGATGCGAAGAACTGACTCACTGGAAAAGACCCTGATGCTGGGAAAGATTGAAGGCAGGAGGAGAAGGGGGCAACAGAGGATGAGATGGTTAAATAGCATCACCAACTCAATGGACATGAATCTAAGCAAACTCCAGGAGATAGTGAAGCACAGGGAAACCTGGTGTGCTGCAGTTCATGGGGTTGCAGATTCAGATGACAACACAACTGAACAACAGCAATAATTGTGTAGAAATTGGGGGAAAACATACAACCCTAGCATACTTGACTGTTAGTGTATCGAATCAAAACTTAATTCTAAGTTCTTCTTGATGATGAGCTGGAGCTTCAGATACTTATGGCATCTGGAACTCCCTCAGGGCCTAAGACATGATCTCACAGGTAGTCACCAATTTCTGCCACTATGCGTTCCTGCATTTCTAGGAGCAGAGCATACAGTCCTGAAACAGGTCATGTTTCTCCTTAAGGAACAATGTAATCATTAGGACTGTGTTTCTAACCGAGAATATGATATAAAATAAATTATAAGCATAACCAATAGTATGCTATAAAAGCCAAGAGGTAACAACTACAGACCTCTGTAACAATTTAAAAGAGTAAAATTATGTGTCAAGACCTATATAATGGGCAGAAATATATTTGCACATTGATTATGCAAAAGGGACTCCAATGTACCATAAAGACTACATATAGCACATAAAACTACAGCTCTCATGAATCATGAATTTGACTGAAACTATTATGCTAAGTATAACTAACATTAACCATTTACTTAGTAATTTCATGTGTCTTCTTAAAAAAATTAAAGGGCTTTTTAAGAGATGGCTTTGCCAACATCCCTTTGAAGAGATATTGCATCCAACTCGTTGTGACCCCATGGACTGTACCCCACCAGGTTCCCCTTGTACATGGAATTTTTCAGGCAAAAATACTGGAATGGGTTGCAATTTCCTCCTCCAGGAAACTTTACAATAGTAATGTGGTGAAGATTATTTCACTGCCCTTAAGGATACCATAATAACATACATTTATCACATCTATTAGAGGTTGGGCGTTGTGTTAGGTGCTATAAACATAATCATGACAGAATATGCCTTTGTTCACAGCTCCTCAGAGTTAGCTTCTTCTGGTTACCTGTCCCTTCAGAGCAATGATATTGAAGCATTGGTTCTCATTTACATCTCTCTCTACCCAGCTAGGCTGGGACTTACTTGAGAACAAGAACCTCTTTTCTTTATCCACACATCCTCAGCTCTTAGCAATATGCTCCCCCCACAAAGAGTAAAACTCAATGATTTTTTTTTGTAGAAAACTACTGGATATTTATTGCCTGTGATGATTTTCTTTTCTTTTGAAATTCAGGAGGGATTCAACATGATTGATTTTACCTACCCCTAACACTTCTTAGGCTATTCAAGGGTATAATGCCAACTGTTCAGTCTCTAACCAGATATCAGACCAAAGTACTGATGATAGGAAAGAGAGAAAAAAAACAAAGAAATGGTTGTTAAAGGCCTCTTTCTTAGTGCTCACAGCTACAGAGAAGAGAAAGCTATTGACAGCTATTAGGAGGACTTCACACTTCATTGGAAAACCATAAAAAACAATTACCAGGTCTTTGGCACAGATTTTTCAAGAGGAGCTTCAAAACATATCTCACAGAATTGCTAAGACAGGCATAAAGCTGAAAGCCCATTGTCTGCTCTTTCTGACTTCATACTTCTATTTTGATGGTAAGATTCTTAAAGACTAGGTAAAGTGAGAGAAAACTGAAGCATGGATGTTAATTAGTAAGCAAGTTTTCCTGGGACTCACCAAAAGATAGAGATTGCCATTGAATAAGTACATCCCTTCCAGGAAAAACAAAACAAAACAAAAAACAAAATAGCAGGAAATCAATAATTAGAGCTACAATGTTAAGCAAGGCTTGATGAAGGGTAAAAATTGAGTTTGAACATGGGAAGGGATTGGAAAATGTGAGGACCTCAGTATAGACATGGATTTATAGGTGACCCCATGTTCCCTAGTCACTGAGAAAGCCAACTTGCATGCAACAGATTAGGTATTAGACTCATAAGATGGGGCAAAATCAACAGAAACTTGAAACAGGTTCCTGAATTGACTCAATGTTTTCCTTGATTAACAACTATATTCCAATTGTGAACTGGATAAAGAGCGGGCTTTGTGGGACTCTTGGTACAAAAGCCTTTCTGTATTCCCCACTCCTTTGATTATTGGAAATAGGATTCATCCAGGCTCCATTACCTTTCCTGAGTTTCAACAGGCAAATTCAAACAATTGCATATCAGGGAAGAGAGGGGACAGAAGAGGAGGGAGACACAGTTAAGAGAAACAATAGTACAGCCTTGGGGCAAATTCCTAGTTCCCCCTCAAGGGACATACATAACAATATCTTCAAGCTGTTCTGCAGATACCGAAATCCCCACTAGATGGGTGAAGTTAACTCTATGCTGCCCACAAGCATGCAGATCCCAGACACATTAGAACCAGAAGGTTGATGATACTGACTCCCACTTACCTCACCACCAAATAATCAGAAGAATGTCCACAAGCTGATCACGCCCCCTTTGAACCATTAATATAAAACTCCTCACTACTCACTCCAGGTCAGTTCAGGACATGCAGTTTTAAGGGTATTAACCCACCATGCCCCCCTCCCCTTTTTGCCTGGAAAAGCAATAAAGCTATTCTACTTCACCCAAAACTCTGTCTCTGAGATTTAAATCAGTGTCAGAGTACAGAGGCCAGATTCAGCTTCAGATTCATTGTTAATATAAAAAGTACATGTTCTGGCAACCAATTTTTGTAATGAAAGTTCCAATTCAAATACCTTCTAACCATCCCTCCTGCACATATCAATTAAAATTTAGTTCTTAAGCATAGCCAATGAGAGCTCATATGAGTATACACACACTGAAATATGTGTGCTGATCTTCCCCATTTGTGGGTTAATGAGGTTACAAGCCTTCTTAGCAGCAGACTCAACAAAAATCCCAAGAATCTGAAAAGAAAAAGTAGTGAAATATGGACCAAGGAATTTACCTGATTTTCCTTCCAATTTGGGCAAGCCTAAGCATAGAGCTTCTGGGACCTTCAGTTCAGTTCAGTTCTGTTGCTCAGTCGTGTCTGACTCTTTGTGACCCCATGAACCGCAGCATGCCAGGCTTCCCTGTCCATCATCAACTCCCAAAGTTTACACAAACTCATGTCCATTGAGTTGATGATGCCATCTAACCATCTCATCCTCTGTCATCCCCTTCTCCTCCTGCCTTCAATCTTTCCCATGAAGGCATCAGGGTCTTTTCCAATGAGTCAGCTCTTTGCATCAGGTAGCCAAAATGTTGGTGTTTCAGCTTCAACATCAGTCCTTCCAATGAACACTCAGGACTGATTTCCTTTAGGATGGACTGGTTGGATCTCCTTGCAGTCCAAGGGACTCTCAAGAGTCTTCTCCAACATCACAGCACAAAAGCATCAATTCTTTGGCACTCAGCTTCCTTTATAGTCCAACTCTCACATCCATATATGACTGCTGGAAAAACCATAGCCTTGACTAGATGGACCTTTGTTAACAAAGTAATGTCTTGCTTTTTAATATGCTATCTGGAACCCTAGGATGGTATTAAAATGAATATGAGGATTCCAGTCTAGGCTCTGGAGATTAAAAGTGGCATCTATTCCTGGGGGTGAGACAATTTATCTCATTATAAAACAATGGAAATGTTCTTTAAATGAAATTCTCACCAACTCCCAGCCTTTTGTGGCCTTTGAAATTCTGGGCAGTTGTATAGTTAAATGTTGTTGTTCAATGGCTCAGTCATGTCAAATTCTTTGCAACCCCATGGACTGCAGCACACCCAGCTTCCCTGTCCACCACTATCTCCCAGAGTTTGTTCAAACTCATGTCCATTGGGTCAACGATGCACTCTAACCATCCCATCCACTGTCACCCCTCTCTCCTCCTGCCCTTAAATACTTACTTTGAATAAAAGGAAGCTACATCTAATACAGTTTTGGCCTCTTCTCCCCAGGAGTAAAAAATGTTGGGCTGCTACACACAATATTCATCATATTTTGGTCTCTGGAACTCTACAAATATGCTTAGCAGATCAAATCAGTTGTTTATTTTTTAAGCTATAAGAAATGGTAGATAACATGGAAATAAAGTCCACCATAAAATAAGCTACAATCAGACAACACTATGCCAAAAACAGTCTATTATGTCTCAGGGCTCCAAATAGTTGTTTTGTGACTTTGAATTTCTTCAACAAGGCTGCTCATTTCATTCTGAAAATAGATGCTTAGAATGAGAATATACCAATGACGTATAGGGCATTGTTAGAGAAGAAAATTTCCCTCTGCCCTTCTAGGTTCTTCTGGCTGCTCTAAAAGTTAAATTGACATGAGATAGATTAACAGGAGAAAATCAAACAAAGATTTAATAACATGTATGCATGGGAGAAACTCAGGAGAATTGAATAATTCTCCAAATGGCCAAAATCCTCACCTTAAATATCATCTTCAGCTAAAGACAAAAGAGAATGTTGGGAGTAGTGTTTTGGAACGTCTAAGACGAAGAAGACAATTCATACAGAGAAAGAAAAGCTTAACTGTTAGCTAAACAGATGCTTGCTAGGCCATGCAGGGACAGGGGGATCCAGAGAGAAATTTTAACAGACTTTGCTAGGTTCCTCGTTGTCTACCATACCTAATTCATACCATAATTGATCAGTCCCTTCCTGGAACATTATTTTAGGCAGTTAAGAAGAAGGTCAAATGTTCGTTTTGAGTCTCTGAGTCTTAAAAATAATCATCCTAAATTAATCCCCATGCCAGAGACACAATTTGAAGGTGGCAAATTTTGCTCCCTTATGCCACTGACCTTGACACCTAGTAAGTCACCAAAAAAGCAATTTAGTAGAGTATGATGTATAAAATCAATCTTCTACAGGAGCCCAAAATGAGCATGGCTCAGAAAATGTGCTGGCCTCCATTTTTCCTTTACTTGCTGGGTACCTGTTAATGCCTGACTGTAATATAAATGTAAATGTCAGTTGGATGCTAAGTAAATGAACATTTCTGGTTTTAGAGTTAGATTTTAACATGAATACAAAATAAAATAGAAAACCATCATGTCTAGCCTCTTTCCAAAGAACAGAATGAACTCAGAGTTTTACTCAACTCTCTCATTTTCATGTTACTGTATTTTAGCTCCCTTTTTTTAAACACCCCAAAGTTAGTTTTTTTTCTTCTTTCTCTCAATGCTCTCAATTATTCTGTAGTTGTTTAGAATTACTATCATCCTTACCAATTTCTTTGCTCACCATTGTTTTTTGTATCCTACACATTCCTTCTGGATAATTGTTGAAGCATTTTCTTTTGTTCTTTCAGCAAGGTTCTGTGAATAGTAAACTTTCTTGGTTTTCATATAACACCAATGCCTTTTCCTGATATGGAATTCTAGTGTAACAAATATATACTTTCAACCTCAAAATTTGGAAATGCTCTTCTTCTGTCATGATGGACCAAAAGCTTGCTGTCTATCTTTCTAGGTATGCTCTCTTTACTCCTTGACTACTTTTAAATTTTTCTCTCTCTCCTTGTTATTCTACACAAGGATTACAATGTATCTGGGCACTGACTTTTTAAAAAAATTCTGCCTGGGACTCAGCAGGCAACTTTAATTTGTATTTCCATCTTGACTCAACTAATGAGACTTATTTTCCTTACTTTCCAGTAGATCATTTTTTTTCTGATTATATATTTGTTGTAGTATTTTTGCAATGAAACAAAAGAATGTTTCTTGGCTTTGTTTTGTTTTTAATTTTTGGAATTAACTGAGCTTTTTGTTTTGTTTTGTTGTTCTTCATAAACCAGTGTTCATGTGTGCTCAGTTGCTAAGTCGTGTCCAACTTTTTATAATTCTATGGACTGTAGCCCTCTAGGCTCCTCTGTCCCCAGGATTTCCCAGGCAAGAATACTGGGTCGGATTGCCATTGCATACTCCAGGGCATCTTCCTGACCCAGGGATTGAATCTTCATCTCTTGCATCTCTTGCATTGGTAGGCAGATTCTTTACCACTGTACCACCCGGGAATTCTTCATAGACCAATACAAGGTGTTTTTTTTTTTTTCATGACTGCTTAATGGGTTCTAGAAAAGGTTAATTCTGTAGTTTCACAATAGAGTTTGATATGTGTATATTAGATCTAGCTCTTTAATTGCATTTGGACTTTATATCATCAGAAAACAGGTGGGGAATACTTAAATTGTATAATTTGAAAGTAGTTTAATAAAGTGAAAGTTGCTCAGTTGTGTCAGACTCTTTGCATGGACTACACAGTTCATGAAATTCTCCAGGCCAGAATACTGGAGTGGGTAGCTGTTACCTTCTCCAGAGGATCTTTCCAACCCAGGGACTGAACCCAGGTCTCCCAATTGCAGGCAGAGTCTTTACCAGTTGAGCCACCAGGGAAGCCTAAGAATACTGGAGTGGGTAGCCTATCCCTTCTCCAGAGGATCTTCCCAACCCAGGAATTGAACAAGGGTCTCCTGCATTCCAGGCAGATTCTTTACCAGCTGAGCTACCGGAGAAGTCAAAGGGATATACAATGGTATATGCAGAGTAGAGGGAAAGCAAAAAAAAAAAATAGAGCAATAACTCAAATAGTTGAGGGTCATGATACTGCCATGTATTATTGGCTGGAAGGGAAAGGAGAAGGAACTTGAGATGTTAAGCATCATTCCATTTCTATGGGATGAGGCAAAATTTACCTTCTGTAATTTCTTCTTGCTGACATAGGGCACTATATTCTTTGAGTGGAAGATGTTGACATGGGTCTGTAGAATTTCTTTGCTGACAATTTTAGTTGTGTGCTTATGTATTAGGCAGAATAAACTACAATTATTTTGATGCCAGATGGTTAGATGGCCTCAATGACTCGATGGACATGAGTTTAAGTAAGCTCTGGGAGTTGGTGATGGACAGGGAAGCCTGGCATGCTGCAGTCCATGGGGCTGCAGAATTCGACATAACTGAGTGACTAAACTGAACTGATTTTTATGCCCACAAAAATAGAGATTATTATGAACAATAGTGTTAATCCCATTATTTTGAGGTCATTTCTTGAAATTGTGCTAGCCATAGATTCAGCAATGCTCAAGATGGCCAGCTTATGTCATGGTTACAGTCTGGTCACTGTGCAGTTAGCCTTTTCCCTCTGGTGGCAGTTATAGTATCTGTAAAAAAGTCAGGAATGTGCATCAGACCCTGAGTCTGTGACTCTATCATCTTCATCATTATCTGCTTGATCCTGCTCTTTAGTGGCTCTGGGAAGCCTTGGAGACTTCAGCTTTTCTACAAACAAGAGGCAGGGGACACAGAGGGGCCTTCTTTGGGGGGGTCCCCATAAGGTTTTGCTTGGTTCCTTTTGTCAGTAGGTCTGATGTCTGGTCTTATTCAGGAACACTTTCTATGGATGTTTTCTCTGTGTATGCGTAAAGGTTTCTTGTTTATTTTCATTTTTTATAATTTAAATTTTTGTTGTTGAAAATCGAACATTTGAAGTAATATAATGTGGTAACTCTGAAAATCAAATTATTTCCTCTCCCAAGGGTATGTCATTGTTTACTTGTAGTTTTGCTTTTTGTTTTTAGTAAGTTTTCTGAACTAATTCTGTAAAGTCTATCTTTGTCCTATGTGGCCACTGAAGACTTAACTTGGTTAGATGAGGACTCAGCTAACAATTGGACAGAGATTTTCTTAAATGTCTGAGGTTAGTTAATCTCTCTCAGTCTTTGCTTAGGGCTCTGTGCCTGTGTTGGTGTATGCCTTCAATACTCAAGCCAAGTAGTTTAAAACTTTGACTTAGCCTTCATTTCCTACCTGTTGCAACCTCAAGATCAGCCAGAGGTGAGAGCTTAAGGCCTCCTCAGATCCTTCCTGTGAATGTGCATAGCCTTGGGTGTGTAAACAGCCTGAGGCATGAAAACAGCTTTAGGCATATGCCAGGGTTTATAGATTTCTGGGAATATATCAGATGTTTTGAAAGCCCCTATGGAATTTCATTCCCCAGCTTTTGCTTTCAAGTTTTTTGGTTAGTATATTGTTTGCCTCTACTGTTACCCAGTGCCTCAGGCAGCCATGAAACTCAGCAATGATCTGTAATTGCTTTTTGATAAATATTCCTGAGTGATAAAGCTTTTCACACTGGCAAAGTCAGATAAGATACAGACAGCTTGCAAATATGGTCTTCTAGGGGACCACCAAGCAGCTCACAAATTGACAATTTGGGGGAATGATGCTTGGAAAAAACTCCAGCCCTATTCTTCTCTCCTATGGTTGCCAGTCTTCACCATCAATGTGAGTTGTTTTATTCCAAGGCTGCTGTGTTTCTGGAAATCAGAGAATAGGACTGGGAAAAGTTAAAATGTTCCAGGTCCTTGCTATTTTCACCAGGATCTCCCAACTGTTTCTCTTTAAGAAATATTCCCTGGGTTGCTACAGCCATATAGTTAATTTCCAGAGTTCTTAAAAAGCTGATTTTGATCATTTTTGCCAGTTTTCTCATTGCTTTTATGAGGGAGTGAATTTTTGAAAGTCTTACTTTGCCATTTTTACTTTATAAATATAAATTCACACAATACCCTTAATCTTTCCTTTCTTAAGTAGTATCTACAATCTGAGTAATGATAAATTTAGTATAGTCTTCTTTCCTCTTCATGTCCTTGCTTCCCTTCTACCATGCAATTTTAGTTAATTATTCTATATTTTTGTTTACCATTTATAGTTAACTATGCTTCTATGACTTTATTTGCAGCTTTAAATTGTCTCCTTGGACTCCCAGCAAATACAGATGAAGCAGATATGTGTAGTACTGTATAGTTTCTTTCTCCCTCCCCCAATTTTCACTAGTTACATTGTCTTAATTTGGGTTCCCTCAGAGGCAAACCATGTGACAATGATTCAAGTGTAACTTCTTTATCTGTGAAGAACAAGAAATGCTGTATGTAGGGAAGTAAGGAAGTATACAGGGAAGGCAAAGCAACCAACACAAGAATTATTATACCAGTTACTTATGTAAGCAAGTAGAGCCTAATAATACAAAGAATTTCTGGGAAAGATTGTAATACATATGCCTTGGTGTTTTATGTATTCACCTAATCCATCAATCATTTGTTAAGGGTTTCTCCTGGGGGGATTTTAATTTCATTGTGGTTCTTTTATGTTGCCCTCAGAAAAAAGACACATATATCATTAGATGGAATCAGCTAAGACAAACTGAAGTGGTAAAGCTACAGTGATATAAATGGGACACTAAAAGAGTCCCCTACATATTACATCATTTCTCCTTTATTATATAAAACTTTTACATTCTGTTTTGTGTTTCCTTCCTCACATGTGTTTTAAGCTTGTTTCTACTGTTAAATATGTTAATAATTCATAGTGAGTTCTTTCTCCATAATTTCTCCATGAATCTATTTGTTGTCTTAAACTTGTCCTCCATTAATTTTCTCAGGAAGTGCTCATAGCAATGATATTCACTGAGCTCTCAAATGTTCAAAACTATTTGTCTTTACCCTTTTGTACTTTAAACACAATTTGAATGGATAGAATATTCTTGGCTCACATTTCTGCCAAACTGCTACAAGAAGCTATGAGCATCAGTGATGGTTTCTTATGTGTCTTGACTTAATCGTTGCACTAAGCTGAATAGTATCTCCCCCAAAATTCAAATCTACCTGGAACCTCAGAATGTGACCTGATTTGGAAATAAGATCTTTTAGGATATAATCAATTTAAAATAAGATTATACTGTATTAGAATGGGACCTATTCCAAAAAGAAATTGGAGTGACGGCTATAAAAGAAAACTTAATAAGTTTTAAAGGATTGAAATCATACAAAATATATTCTCCAACAACAATGAATTAAATTAGAAATCAATAATAGATAGTTTGAAAATTTTAAAAAAAATATGTGGAACTTAATCAATATACTCCTTAATAATCAATAACCAAGAAACTGCAAAGAAAATGATCTAATAATTTGAGATGATGAAAAATGAAAAGTCAACATACTAAAAAAATAGTACTTAGAGGGAAATACATGTGTATATCTATACCTATTCCTTTCTCCAGGGTATCTTCCCAACCCACAGATCAAACCCAGGTCTCCTGAATTGCAGGCAGATTTTTTACCATATATATATATATATATATATACTTACACTAAAAAACAATATCTAAAATCAATAACCTAAGTTTCCACATTAAGAAACTATTGCAATAAGAAGAAATTAATTCCAAAGCAAGTAGAAGGAAATAATAAAGATTAGAACAAATTTGACTGGAATAATAGAGAAAATCAATAAAACCATAATTGATTCTTTGAAAAGATCAATAAAATTTACACACTAGCTAGACTGAGCAAGATAAGAGAGAAAACTCAAATTGTTAAAATCAGGCATGAAAGAGGAAATATTACTACTGACCTTATAGAAATAAAAATATAATTCTATAAATTGCTGCATGCCAACAAATTAAATAACTTAGCTGAAGTGAACAAATTCTTAGAAAGACACAAACTACTGAAACTGACTCAAGAAGAATTAGAAAATGTGAATAGACGTATAACCAAAAGATGCATAAAAACCAAAAACTGAATAAGTAAGAAATTTCTCCCAGAGAAAAGCCTAGCAACAGATGACTTCACTAATGAATTCTACCAAACATTTAATAAAACACCAATCCTTCACAAACTTCCAAAAAATTCAAGGGAGAGAACCCTTTCAAATCGTTTTTTAAGGCCAGAATTACCCTGATATTGAGTCCAGACAAAGTAATCAAATGATATCATATCAAGAAATTAATCAGATTAAGAAATTATAAGAACACAGATTCAGAAATTACAGTTGAATATTTCTTATAAATATGAACACAAAAATCCTCAACAAAATATTAGCAAACCACATTCAGCAACATATAAAAGGATTTTACAACATGACCAATGGAATTTATTCCAGAAATGTATGGTTGATTTAATATCCATAAGTTAACCAGTATAATACACAATACTAATAGAATTAAGGCCATTAAAAAATAACCATCTCAATATGCAAAAAAAATAAGAAGTATTGGGAAAAATATCCAACTCCCTTTCATAATGAAAATTGAACAAACTAGAAATAAAAAGGAACTTCCTCACCCTGTTAAAGAGTATCTGTGAAAACTCCACAGGTAATATCATACTTAATGGTAAAAGACTGAAAGCTTTCTCTCTAATGACATCAGAAACAATACCAGGATGTCTATTCTTGCCATTCTATTCAACACTGTACTGGAAGTTTTAGCCAGAGCAATTAGGTAAAAAAGAGAGAGGTGGGGGAAGGAGGAAGGGGATAGAAAAGAAATAAATAAAAGGCATCTAAGTTGGAAAAGAAAAAGAAAAGTTATCTCTATTAAGAGATGATATGATCTTAGGTATAGGAAATCCTAAAGAAACCACAAAAAGCCTATTCGAATTAAAAACAAAAAACAAATTCAGGAAAGTTTCTGTGTACAAGATCAATACACAAATATCAATTGTATTTATACATACTAGAAATGAACAATCTGAAAAATAAATTTTAAAAAGTTCCATTTACAGGCTTCTCTGTGGCTCAGCGGTAAAGAATCTGCCTGCAATGCAGGAGCCACAGGAGACATGGGTTCAGTCCCTGGGTCAGGAAGATCCCCTGGAGGAGGGCATGGCAACCCACTCCAGTATTCTTGTCTGGAGAATCCCATGGATGGAGAAGCCTGACAGGCCACAGTCCGTGGGGTCGCAAAGAGTAGGACAGGACTGAAGCGACTTGGCTCACAGGCATGTACCTATGCACTGGTGGTCCAGCAGACATGGGTTTGATTCCTGTTCTAGGAAGATCCCACATGTTGTGGCAAAACTAAGCCTGTGCACCACAGGCACCAGTCTGCAACCTGCTGAAGCCCAGGCAGCTAGAGCCCATGCTCTGCAACAAGAGAAGCCACTGCAATGAGAAGCCACGCTCTGTGACTAGAGAGAAGCCCTCCCCACCTCCCTACCCGCTGCATGCCACAACTAGAGAAAGCCCTTCCCCGGGCAGCAATGAAGACCCAGAGCAGCCAAAAATTAAATAACTAAATCTCATAAAACATAAAAATTCCATTTACAAGACCATCATAAAGAATAAAATACTTCGGCAAAATTTAACCAAGCAAGTGGGTAGAAGACTTCTACATTTAAGACTTTAAAGCATTGCTGCAAGAAATGAAAGGGAACCTAAACATATGGAAAGACAGTTGGTGTTCTTGGATTTGAAGACTTAATAACGTTAACTTAATGATGTTAAGATAGTAATACTACCCAAAGCTATCTATAGATTCAGGGAAATTTCTTTGACTACCCCAGGATGACATTCACTTGTTAATTTATTTTTATTCATTCTTTCATTTACCTATTTGCTTCTACTCAATAGAAATAATTAGTTGGTGTCTTTTTTTGTGTGACTGCAAATCATCTGTGATCTGGAGTATTAATTAAATGTTTATTGTCGCTTTAGGCTTCCCTAGTGTTTCAGCTGGTAAAGAATTCGCCTGCAATGCAGGAGACCTGGATTCGCCCCCTGGGTTGGGATGATCCCCTGAGAAGGGAACGGCTACCTACTCCAGTATTCTTGCCTGGAGAATTCCGTGGACACAGTCCATGGCGTCACAAAGAGTAGGATATGACTGAACAACTTTCACTTTATATGTTAGATTCAGTTTCACTTTAAATGATCATTTCTCCACTTATTTCCTGCTAGAAGAGGAAACTCTGGGAGATGTAACACAATGGTAATCATGTTTCTCTTTCATCTTTCTCTTTCATCTGTTAATATCACACCCTCTCCCCCAGTTTGGCACCAATCTGCAACCTGGCAATGTCTCTTCTTTTACCACACAATTCCCTCCGTGATAGAATCCTCTGTACACAGCACAATGGCCTCCCAAACTTCTCCCCAGCCCTTTCTCAAATTGAAGCTAGCTAGACCACCACTTCTCTGGCCCTGATTACTATCTAGTTCATTTGCATGCAACTTGTTTCATTACTAACATGGGAAAATGTTAGCAAGAAAATAAAGCAAGGGTTTTGGACGAGGTAGGAGTCACATAAACTTTTCTGCTACTCCACGGGGTCCCCACTTCATTCTACTATCTTTGATTGTAAGAATGTATAAGTTATTTGATCTTTGTCATATTTATATAAATATTAAAGTTCTCCTATTATATTTTCCTAAATTGGTAAATAGCATCAACCATAAAATATTCCCATTTATTATCCCTTTATTGTCTTTCTCCTTCTGTAAGATCTCTCAGTAAAGGAAACTGTTATTTTATAATCTTTATGAATGATATCTGATAAAATTATTCTTGCTCTAAAATAATGAATTATCTTTTGATTTTTACCAAACCTCATCAATACATGCTTATCTCAGCAATATAAAAGCTTTGCAAATTGCACTATGTTTACTTAATTCATTCAAGCGTATTTTTTTTAAACATATGCATCAAGCACTGTGCTACATGCTGAGATATGGTTCCTGAATCCCAGTAGCTCCTAGTCTTATGAATAATGTAATCAGCCCTGGAGCAGTGACATGTATGAAGTAGTAGAAAAGCATGGAGGAGATCATGCCTGGAGGTATCCAGGATAACTTCAGGAGGAGGTTGATATTCACCATTTCAGTCTTCTAGTAAATTATTAAAATTTTAATAAAAAAATAAAAACCTTATCCTTTAAATCTAAGATGTCTTTCTTTCTACTTTTCCCTTTTGTCTTCACTCTTAACTGTATCCTATCAATGTTATTTTTCTGCTAAGTACTGTTGAGACTGTGCAAAACATATATGATTTTTCTTACTGACTTTTGAGCCCCTATTGGACTCCCCTGGTAGCTCAGATGGTAAAGAATCTGCCTGCAATGCAAGGGACCCGGGTTCAATTCTTGGGTCAGGAAGATTCCCTGGAGAAGGAAATGGCATCCCACTCAAGTATCCTTGCCTGGAGAATCCCATGAACAGAGGAAGCCTGGTGGGTACAGTCCATAGGGTAGCAAAGAGTCAGACATGCCTGAGCGACTAACACTTTCACTTTGAATCTGAATCTTGTTATGAGCTGTGGCATGGCTCAAATGGTAAATAATCTGTCTGCAATGCAAGATACCCAGATTCGGTCCCTGAGTTGGGATGATCCCCTGGAGAAAAGAATGGCAACCCACTCCAGTATTTTTGCCTGGAGAATTCCATGGACACACGACTGAGTGAATAACACTTTCACTTACCTGCACAGACAATAGAATGTGTGACTCGCATTAGTCAGAATGCTAATATATCTTTTTTTTTCAGGAAAGAAGCCATAAACAGTGGACCTCAAGGTCCATTTGACACATCCAAGCAACTTCTGTGTCTAGGAATTAATCTCAGGTGGATTGCTAGGCAACACAAATGACATGAAATTTATATCTGATATTTTCTTTTAGAAAAGGTCTTGTCTCACCCCCAACATTCATTAACTGTCCCCTTTAGAGGAGATGAGCTATAGAACTACTATAAATGGTTACCAAGCATTTCCTATAGGAGCTTATTTGGAATACCTTGAACTTTGGTCCATATTTTGGATATAAATATCAACAAGAAACGTAGCAGAAATAGCCTTGTAACCAGATTCTGATCTCTTGCTCTTTTCTATATGGGTATTTATTTTGTTAACCCTGACTGTAGGATACGGCAGCTCTGTGGCAACACTATTCTACACAACTTCCTTCCTTCCTCACAGCTCTAATCAACTTTAAGCCAGAAATATTCCACTTCATCCTAGAGCGATGTATACTTTGGCCACCTGATGTGGAGAGCCAACTCATTGGAAAAGACCCTGATGCTGGGAAAGATTGAAGGCAGAAGGAAATGGGGGTGACAAAAAATGAGATGGTTGGATGTCATCACCGACTCAATGGACATGAGTTTAAGCAAACTCTGGGAGATGGTGAAGTACAGGGAAGGCTGGCATGCTGCAGTCCATTGGGTCACAGAGTTGGACACAACTGAGTGACTGAACAACAACAATCCTGGAACAAAATCTACAATGACTCACCCTATGATGGCTGTGATCATGTCAGAGTCACTTAGATGCTGTGAGAACCATTTATAATAGAAAACTCAATAAATAACAACATTTCTTACATATCCCTTGGCGTGATGCCTTTTTCTGTGACATCAGGGGACCTCAGTAATGAATGCTTATTTCTCTTCTTGCTTAAGTTTCTGCTATCCCAGCCAATCACACAAGAGAATGACTAGCTTGGCTTGAATCAGTCCTAAGTGTTACATTGCTACAAAATAGTCTCCAATAAATCATACCACCCTGCATTCATGACTCATAGTCTTCTCTAACACTGAATGAAAGTTGACCTTCTAACTTACTTGGGCCAATAGAATGTAACAGAAGTGATTCTGAACAGCCATAGACCTCTGAGGTCTTAAAGCTTCTTATTTTGTTCTCTTGGATAGCTAAGATGATCAAGCTGCAAAACCACCTGGGAAGAGAAGTTCAATCTCCTAGCTCTTCTAACAGAACTCAGCCCCCACCAGACCTCTTCTGCTCAACACAGCTGCATAAGTGATTCCAGGCAAAACCAACCTGAGAGCCACCCAACTAACCCATGGAATGATGAGGGGTAATAACTTGTTGTTTAAAGCCATTAAGTATGACTACAGATAAATGAGATGGTTATCATCAGTAAAGGTTTCAGGGCCTGGGATCTGGCTTCCCTTACAAGGCTGAAGTACTTGGACTTAACAGTTCCAGGCTCCTGCATGGACCTATAGTTACAAGGAAGAGTGGGAACCAAATTTTTCATCTGAGCCTGCAAGGCAGAGTTTTACGATGATGAATGTTTCTCAGTTCCAGTTTATATTAGTATGTACAGAGTCTGAGAGTGCAGCAGAAGACATGACCTGCTTTTCTAAGAGCAACTGGCAAAGTGCCTAGTGAGCAAAGCAGAATACAAAAAGCTCTGCAACTCTAGGTAACTCTGTCTATGTTTGATTATTTCATTTGGCAACGGCAATGTCCCAGCTGTGCTCTGATGTCTCTGCAGCTTACATCTGTGCTCAAGTGGGAAGCCTTCCTGATCTCTCTCTTCTGCCATTTTCTTATCCAAGTTTCTTGGTTTTCCTGCCCAATTTATGATTGACAAAGCTTTGGGTGAAGTACTTCTGTGCTTAGAGTGTTATTTATGTTATCCATCACACTGGAAATAAGTGAGAACAGCCTCATTTTGCCAATACAGCCACCACCAGAAAGAGAGCTTAACTATGAAAAGAGGCAGAATAGTATGAAGGAAAAGCATATAGGTTCTGGAACAAGATTGCTTGGCTTTAATTCTAGGTCTGTTGATTACTAACTGCATGATCTTGGATATATAATTTAACATATCTTTGCTTTATCTTTCTTATCTGTCAAATGTGGATGATAATAGTCATATATAACTTGGAGATACTTTAAGTAAAAATGTCAACTTGGCATTTAGTAACTATAGTAGTTTGAATGTTAGCATTATTTTGATTATTGTCAAAGAAGAACTGAGTATAATAGTTGTAGACCCAGATCTTTGATAAACTAAACACTTGACCTTGAGTAAATCAATATGTCTCCGGGTCTCAGTTTTTTCATCTGTGAAATAAGTACAGTAAGGGACCTTTCAACTCTAAAATTCAAGAAATCTATGAAATGTGAAAAGAAAGGCTAATTTTAATTTTGACCATTCAGATCATAACCACCAAGGGGAAGGCATTTATTTTCCTTGCCAAAAAGGGACCAGAGAAGTCTTGAAGCATGCCATTGTTTCATCCATAAATCAAGGCCTCATTTTGTATGAAAATCTGATTTCAATTGTAATTGTAAACAGGGCTATTTCTCACCTGAGATCTGATGAATAAGGAATGGTAGAAATTGAAGATTAAATATATGCATGGCATCTAATGTTATATACATTAGCCAATTGTTAACAATATCATACATGTATAAATACACACACACATACGTATATATGGGGGCTTCCCAGGTGGCACTAGTGGTAAAGAACCCACTTGCCAGTGCAGGAGACATAAGAGACATGGGTTCAATTCCTGGGTCAGGAAGATCCCCCTGGAAAAGGACATGACAATCCACTCTGCTATGTTTGCCTGGAAAATATTACGGACAGAGGAGTCTAGCAGGCTACAGTCCATGAGGTCACGAAGAGTCAGATACAACTAAGCAACTTAGGATGGATGCATGCATATGTACATATATAAATCCTTTATATGTAAATGGAAGCTTCCCTGGTAGCTCAGACAGTAAAGTGTCTGCCTTCAATGCGGGAGACCTGGGTTTGATCCCTGGGTTGGGAAGATCTCCTGGAGAAGGAAATGGCAACCCACTCCAGTACTCTTACCTGGAAAATTCCATGGACAGAGAGAGATTTATTATACAGAATTGGCTCATGGTTATGGAGGCTGAGAAGTCCCAAGATCCACAGTCAGCAAGCTGGAAACCCACAAGGGCTGATGTGTAGTTCCAGTCTGAGCCCAAAGGCCTGAGAACCAGGAGAGCTGATGATATAAGTTCCAGTTCAAAAGCTGGTGGGCTCAAGGCCCAAAATCTCATCTTTCAACCTACGTTTTAGGACTGGAAAAAAACCTCAATGTTCAAACTCAATCAAATAGGAGGAGTTCCTTCTTACCTAGCCTTTTTGTTCTACTCAAGTCTTCAACTGATTGGATGAGGTTCACCTACATTCAGGAGGGCAATCTGCTTTACTCAGTCTAAGGATCCAAATATTAATCTCATCCAGAAACATCCTCATAAACACCCCCAGAATAATGCTTGCCTAGTGGCCCAGGCAAGTTGACATATAAAATTAGCCATTACCGTTATCTTCCTATAACTCCCAATTCTTGTTTTTGCTTTAAAAGTCAAGGATCTTCAGACATTTGGGGAAACACCTACACATGAGTGGAAAAAAGTTAAAATAAACAGAGAACTAGCTTTCTAGGGAGAGAGAGAGAGAGAGAGTTCTAGAAGCAGAGAAAGAGATAATTTTAGAAGCATATGAACACTTAAAAGAAAAGCAGTGTGCACAAAGATTTGTAGCATTACTACATATGTAAAACAAGAGGATGCAATAGTAAAGAAATGATCCAGGATTAATAAAGTTCTCTTTGAAATTAAAAATATGTTTACTGGAATATCAAGCTCAATAAATGGCTGTTAGATAAAGTTCAGATTCCTAAAAGACAAAGCAAAGGAAATTATGAAAAATGTAACAGTGCAGAAAATCACATATATTTCAGAGACATATACCAAAAAGTACAGAGGATAAAATTTATCAATAAATAAGAAACTTTCCAAAGTCCAAGGGCAAAGATCATTCTTTAATTGGGAAGTCTAATGTAAACATCCACCAGGTTAAATTAAAAAACACTGTGAGATTTGAACATATTGAGAATATAGAAAAAATTTCTAAAAACTTCCAGAGAAAAACAGGTGATTTTCATAAGCATGAGGATTAACTTAACCCTAACATCATCATACACATTAGGTGTCAGAAGAGAATGGAGCACTCTTTTAAACGTACCATTAAGTAATGATTTTCAAGTAGAATTCCATTTGAACCAAATCATCTGTGTGTGCTTAGTTGCTCAGTCGTGTCCGACTCTTTGTGACCCCATGGACTGTAGCCCAAAAGGCTCCTCTTTCCATGGGGATTCTCTAGGAAAGAATACTGGAGTGGGTTGCCATGCCCTTCTTCAGGGAATCTTTCCAACCCAGGGATCGAACCCAGGTCTCCTGCATTGCAGATGAATTCTTTTACTGTGTGAGCCACCAGGGAAGCCCATTAGTCACTACTATAACAATTAATTAATAATTGACAGCCAATCACAGAACTGTCTCACTCTAAAACAGAAAAGAAGGTATCAATCACTTCTGTCATTATGATATGTAGGCTCATATGTGTTTTTCTATATTAATAAGTGCTGAAATAATTTTCTGTTTTGTTTGAACATAAATAGCAGCTTGCTTTCTAGCTTAAGAATATGTATTCTCTGTATGTAACCACCTAGGGACCCCACGTCATTGATTTTAACAACTGTGTCATATTTCAGAGTATGGATGCATGACAGTTTATTCACTCATCTATCAATGGACATTTAGACTCTTCTCTAATTTTTTTTTCTCTTTTATAAACAATCTGACAGTGAACATTCTTGTAGAAGTCTCTTGGTGTCTGGGCTTCTAATTTTCTGCACAAAATATTTATTCATTTATTTTTCAGTCATTCATTCTTGCCTATGGATGGATGTTCCCAGGGCCTCCTTATTTCTGTCTTAGCTTTCTGTGAGTGTGACAAGTTTTGTTATGTCACTTGAGGTTCATGATCTTTTCTTTCCTTCTGTGTTGTGTTGAGTAAGATTAAGGGGCCTTCTGACAGAAATCTCTAAACTATCATTTTTATGATTCATTTCATTCATTTCTTAGACATTTATTCAGTATTATAGAATTATGATTTCCTACCTCAAGGACAAAGATAGGACTAAATTCCCTAAGATGTTTTTCTTGACAAATAACTTAAAGGTAAAAATCAAGCTGCTAAATCTTTACCTTTTATGTCTGTTAGCTTTGAGTTATTCTACAACTTGGGCTGTAAGGGTAAATTAGTTGTTTTAATCATTTCAACTAAGAATTGGTCAACAGCTAGCTCCTAAAAATCTATTCTTAAGAATTCTAAAATATCCATAATCCTCCTTATATTACATCCTTCTTTGAAGTCTCTTTTTATAGAAATTTTCTTTCTGTGTTTAGTGATTGCTCTTGAAAGAAAGTCACAAACAATAAATGCATTCAAATGCCTAAATATGCCATCAATGATTTAAGGAAAGACCAAGAATCAGTGACGTTTATTGGTGTCATAGATTTATGCATTATATAACTTAATCCTTATCATAAATATTAAAGGCAAATATTGCCTTCATTTTATAGAATTTCTAACTAAAGTATGGGAAGAAAAAGTTACTTTCTCCTAGTCTCACATCTTTTAAGTGATACAAAGGACCTCAATATATCACACAATCTTGTTTGGTGTAACGAACACAATTTCAGTTTTAATTCCAACTAGATGTCTCTTTAATAGTCTACTCTTCAGCAAATAGTTTTCTGTTTCCTACATCTTCATTTTCTTATCTGTAAAATAGTGAAAACAAATTTTTTACAGTACTAAATTTATATACATCATTTACTGAATACCTGTTAAATAATAGTGCTGATATTTAATGTTAGTGTTAAGTGTGTACTTATTCTATGAAGGATCAGTAAATGAAAGTAAGTAACTTTTGTTAGTAAGTGAAAATTTAAAATGTTCTAATTCTAGCTCTGGAAAGTTGGAGAAAGTTTCCCAGAGGAAGAAATTTTGATCTGAAGGGGAAATAGGAGTTATCTAGCATGGGAATGAAACTGGAGATTTGGAAGATCGACAAGTCTTAACATTGGAATGGGCTTTCCTGGTGACTCAGATGGTAAACAATCTGCTGGCAATGCGGGAGACCTGGATTAATCCTTGGGTTGGGAAGATCCCCTGGAGAAGGGAATTGCTACCCACTCAAGTATTCTTGCCTGGAGAATTCCATTAACAGAGGAGTCTGGCAGACTATAGTCCATGGAGTCAAAAAGAGCTGGACACAGTTGAGGAACTAAACTTTCACTTTGACTTTGATAGGAGAGAATATGGCCAGCAGATGGACCCAAAAGAAAGCCAGTATGATTAAAACAGGGAAATCTAGAAGAATTGTGGAATAAGATGAGGGACCAGACCATCTTGGTATGTAGACCTTGTGAAGATTCTGGTCTTCATCTTAAGAATTACAAAAAGGTAATTAGGGAAGAAGAGACTTGACTAACATGATCAGAACTGCCTTTTGAAAAACACACTCAGGACCCTTCAACTGAGTCTCTCAGTACTGTAGGACTCTTTGGGACCCCATGGACTGCAGCATGCCAGGCTTCCCTGTCCATCACCAACTCCCGGAGCTTGCTCAAACTTATGCCCATCAAGACGTTGATGCCATCCAACCATCTCATCCGCTGTCATCTCTTTCTACTCCCACATTCAATCTTTCCCAGCATCAGGGTCCTTTATAATGAGTCAGTACTTCATATCAGGTGGCCAAAGTATTGGAGTTTCAGCTTCAAGATCAGTCCTTCCAATGAATATTCAGGACTGATTTCCTTTAGGATGGACTGGTTGGATCTCCTTCCAGTCCAAGGGACTCTCAAGAGTCTTCTTCAACACCACAGTTCAAAAGCATCAATTCTTTGGCACTCAGCTTCCTTTATAATCCAACTCTCACATCCATCCATGACTACTGGAAAAAACATAGCTTTAACTAGATGGACCTTAGCTGGCAAAGTAATGCTTCTGCTTTTTAGTATGATGTCTAGGTTGGTCATAGCTTTTTCTTCCAAGGAGCAAACATCTTTTAATTCCATGGCTGCAGTCACCATCTGCAGGGATTGTGGAGCTCCCCAAAATGAAGTCTCTCACTGTTTCCATTTTCTCCCCATCTATTTGCCATGAAGTGATGGGACCAGATGCCATGATCTTAGTTTTCTGAATGTTGAATTTTTAAGCCAGCTTTTTCACCCTCTTTTTTCACTTTCACCAAGAGGTTCTCTAGCTCTTCTTCGCTTTCTGCCATAAAGGTGGTGTCATCTGCCTATCTGAGGTTATTGATATTTCTCCCAGCAATCTCGATTTCAGCTTGTGCTTCATCCAGCCCAGGATTTCTCATGATGTACTCTGCATACAAGTTAAATAAGCACGGTGACAATATACAGCTTTGATGTATTCCTTTCCCAATTTGGAACCAGTTCTAACTGTTGCTTCTTTACTTGCATACAGTTTTCTCAGGATGCAGATAAGGTGTTCTGGTATTCCCATCTCTTTGAAAATGTTCCACAGTTTGCTGTGATCCACACAGTCAAAGGCTTTGGCATAGTCAATAAAGCAGAAGTAGACGGGTTTTTTTTTTTTTTAATTCTCTTGCTTTTTCTATGATCCAACAGATGTTGGACATTTGATATCTGGTTCTTCTGCCTTTTCTAAATCCAGCTTAAACATATGGAAGTTCATGGTTCACATACTGTTGAAGCCTGGCTTGGAGAATTTTGAGCATTACTTTGCTAGTGTGTGAGACGAGTGCAATTGGGCAGTAGTTTGAACATTCTTTGGCATCATACTTCTTTGGGATGGGAATGAAATCTGAAGTTTTGCAGTCCTGTGGCCATTGCTGAGCTTTCCAAATTTTCTGGCATATTGAGTCCAGCACTTTCACAGCATCATCTTTCAGGATTTGAAATAGCTCAACTGGAATTCCATCTCCTTTCCCCTGGATGCAGGATATATTTTTTTGGTGGGATCCAACATTCTCTTGTTGATGGTTGTTCAGCAGTGAGTTGTAATTTTGAAGTTCTTGCAGGAGAAGATGAGTGCGCATTCTTCTACTCCACCATTTTTATTCTGTAGGCTTGACTTATCTCCAGATTTTTCTCCCTCAGTCTCTTTGCTTTGTTTTTTTGGAAACTACTTCATTACCTTCAATCAGCAACTTCAGGTAAAGTAATTTTGTACAGAGGCAACTTCTGCATCCCTTAGATCTTACTTCCCATTCTGGAAATTTATTTGTCCAATTACCATCTGAGGAAGCCAAATTCAAATCAGTCACTGCCAGCTGAGCTCACACTTGGCTGCCTCCTCGAGAAGGAAACATTTTCTTGAAAACTTTCTAAGCCAGTCAATGTGGGCAGATTCCGAAGAAAATGAGATGGCCACACGTTTCTGTCAACCAATTCGATGCTGAGTGACAAATTCTATGAAGGGGAAAGGATGTTCTGGGAATTTTTTGCATCTCTCTAACCTGCAGTTAATCTGGGATACCCCCTCCCAGGCCCCGACAGTTATGACAGGTGCCAAGCCTGCAGGGGAGGAGCTTCTGCCATCCAAGCTGAGCCAGAGGCCGTGCAGGGGAACGTCCATTCCTGGATGCCTAGTTGGAGCCCAGGCACCAGGTTTCCCCCCCTCAGACCGCCAACCCACGGGTCCACAGTTGCCATCAGGATCCTTGGGGGAGAACTAATTAGAAGGAAACAATGGATGCAAGGATCTCACTTAGGAAATTGTCTAAGTAACAGGTGATCATAGGTTTGACTGACGAGGCCATAGTAGAAATGGAAATGAATGGATATACTCATTTTATTTTGGATATGACAACAAAAAAGAGTTGGCAATAGTTAAGAGTGACAGATAAGATACAGGGGATGCAGAAAAGAAAGATGTCAAGGGCGACTCTAGTCTTTGTTGTTTGCCTACTTGCTTGATATTGCACTACCAGGAGAACTATGGTACTACTCACTGAAATAGGGCACAATAGAGGAAAGTCAGACAAAAGTGATTGTGAACTTGGCTTTGAAGTTTCTGAATCTGAAAATATTTAAGACACAGAAGTAGAAATTCCAACTAAGAAGCTGGAAATCAATGATCTGGGTCAGAGATGTAAATATAGCCAGAGAGTCACTGCATATAGACGGAGATTAGAGCCTTGAGCATGGATGGGGTAGATTAGGGGCAGAGTAAAGAGGAAAAGAGAGAAGATCACAGAATTGAGCTTTGAAGAAAGCTCTAATGCTTCTCAATTGGTGGAAGAAAATGCACAAGTGGAGAAAAAGATTATAAACATTTATGGAGGGTTTTTGTTTCTGTGGCAAAATGTTTTCTGGGTTAAAAATGACCTGAGCCATCTAAAATTTTTCAAATTTAATTTCTATAAAATATACTAGCCAAGCAAACAACTAATATGTGGTCAAATGTGGCCTCTTGACAACCATATTGTGACTTTTAGGGAAATTAAAGTGTATCTGGGCATAGATAATGTTTGGAAGAATTATGTGACTGACAGTAAAGCACCACTCCTACTTAGGTTGGAAAAATAATTCTTGGGATGAGGAGAAGAAGGAGAGACAGAGGGAAGTGAGGAGAACAGAGGCTAGAATAATTCTGGGCCTTTCATTTTGGGTTAGTGTTCTAGGGAATTGGAAAGCAGAAATGGGAAGCTGGAGGACCAAAGGGCAAAGGGATTTATACCATATAAGTCTGCTTGGATTCCCAGGGTGACAACAAATTCTAGGAGAGCAAATGGTTGTGTAGGGGCCATGCAGAGAGGAATGAGGTATCTCAGTGTGGCCTTGAACAGACAGATGGCCAACAATCCAACAATGCTTTGGCATTTGACAAGGATATGTGGGAAGGGTCTTCCTCTTCAATTCATTGTTAGTCATATGATTTGTGGGTCTAAATTTGGTTTTACTTATCAACACAAATAGGGCTTCCCAGGTGGCTCAGAAGTAACGAATCCATCTGCCAGTGCAGGAGATACAGCTTCCATCCCTGGGTAGGGAAGATCCCCTGGAGAAGGAAATTGCAACCCACTCCAGTATTCTTGCCTGGTAAATCTTATGGACTGAGAAGCCTGGCGGGTTACAGTCCATGGGGTCCCAAAGGAATGGACATAACTGAGCAACTGTGCACAAGCACATGATCAAGATAAATAATGTGTATGTTTTAAACAAAAAATTTTGTGTAAAAATTCAATCTGATAGTGATAAAATTGGAGTGGTACTATTTTGCAGTCCAAAACTGTATTTAATCAATGCAGAGATTCTGTGAGGTACCTGCCATTCTTTATTAGATACTCTTCTGTGGTAACTGCCTAGAATGGACTCTGCTGCTTACAACAAAGGATTCTGAATTATACACTAATAATCACAGAATTTTGAAGTTGATAAGACATTTAGAGTTCATTTTCTCCAAAGCCTTTTCAGACCTAATAACCCATGTTTTCTATTTTTCCATTTGAAAATATTTTTCTAGAAAACAAAATTATCCTTGACTTGTTCATCCTTTTTATAAATAAAAGACACAAACTGCAAATTATTAACAGTTCAGTCACTCAGTCATGCCCAACTCTTTGCAACCCCATGGACTACAGGATGCCAGGCTTCCCTGTCCATCACCAACTCCCAGAGCTTGCTCAAACTCATGTCCATAGACATGAACAGTATGAAAAGACAAATTATTATGGACTAATATAATTCTAAACAAAGTCAAAAATGGATATTGTATTTGCTATCTACAAATACAATATGGATAAAATATCAGATTTTCATCATCATTCTTAAAATATTAAAAATAGAGAGTATTCATTATTAATTTTTTGGTTCTAGTTTGAAAGATCCTGCTATATCTTTCTCATTTTTTTGATGAATCAAGTACAGCTCAAAAATGTGAATACTTTGTCTAGGATGACACAGCTAAATGAATGCAGAACTTGAATGAGATCCTGCCTTTGGATAATAACACACTTACTTTTTCAGGCACCAAGGAAAGATATAACACCTCTCTGAGACATTACTATATGATTAATGAGTGCCTGATCTGGGCCTGGTACTGATTTTGGCACTGAGGATATACCAAGGAATAGGAGGCATAAGATCCTGCCTTAATACTAGTGGGAAACACAGATAGCAAATGAGAAAACTGATATAAACATAATTTTGAGTGGTGCTAAATGCTGTGTTAAATAATAATAATCAAAAGGGTAGAGTGTTTGGAGAGTGAGTGTGCTGGTTTAGTATGGGTGGTCAAGGAAGGCCTCACTGAGGAAGTGCTCTTTGGGCTGAGACATAAAAGCTTTTCAATGCAAAAGATTAGAGACAGAGCAATTTAAACAGAACAGCAAATACTAAGTTCCCAAGGCTGAAGCAAACTGTATATTTGGAGAAACAGCAAGATGGTGATTAAAGGGAAACAGTGAAAATGAGGCCAGAGAGGGAGGAAGTAGGTTCAAAATAATACAACACCTGTTGATGGAGGAATTTGGATCCTTTTTCTAGAGTCAATGGAAGGACAATTAAGACTTTTGAGCTAGGGAATAACATGATCTGTTTCACTTTTTAAAAAATCACTCTGGCTCCTGCCTAGAGAATGAGTGTTAGAAGGGACAGAAGTGATCTGATTTCTTTTGTACGTAGTTGTATTTATTTGTTTGTTTATTTCAGGTTGGTGTATAGACCTAACAGGGAAAACTAGAGAAAACAAACAGAAGGCAAAGTTCATTCATTTCCTCTGATACTAATAGTGTTGTTCAGTTGCCCAGTCATGTCCAGCTCTTTGTGACCCCATGGACTGCAGCATGCCAGGCTTCCCTGTCCATCACCAACTCCTGGAGTTTGCCCAAGTTCATGTCCATTGCATCAGTGATGCCATCCAGGCATCTCATTCTCTGATGCCCTTTTCTCCTTCTGCCCTCAATCTTTCAAAGCATCAGGGATTTTTCCAATGATACTAATAGTAATGCTGCTGCTGCTAAGTCGCTTCAGTCGTGTCTGACTCTGTTAATTAGGGCCTAATATATATTTGGGGAACAATAACAAGACTAACAGTTTATGTTATTTTAGAAAGATGCGAGCTTATGACCACTAAATTATTCATCAAAAATGCCATGCTTTATAACCACACAGTGATACTGTGACAGATTTGAAATATTTGCTTTTCTATGATAAGCCTTAGTGCAGTAATTTTTCTTCATATCAGTTTCTACTATGTATATATAATATGTATTGATTTAATGACAGTTAAATATTTTTAATTGAAGTACAGTTGATTTATGATGATATGTTAGTTTCAAGTGTACAACAAAGCGATCCAGTTATATTTACATATATATATATATACATGTATATAAATATATATATATATATATATATACATACATACATGTACGTATTCTTTCTCAGATTCTATTTTCCATTACAGGTTATTACAAGATATTGAGTATAGTTCCCTGTGCTATACAGGTCTTTGTTGTTTATCTATTTTATATATAATAGTGTGTATATGTTAATCCCAAATTCCAAATTTCTCTCTTCTTTAACCCCACCCCCATCCTCTATTCCCTTTGTTAACCATAAGCTTGTTTTCTATGTCTGCGAGACTGTTTTCATTTGGAAATAAGTTCATTTGTATCATGTTTTGAGGCTGCAGGATGAGCCACTGGAATTTATTCCTTGTGGAAAGATACTTCAAGATAAGGATAATGGCAGCAATAAGGTGGGGTTGAGTACTGCTTGGATAAAAGATGAAGAGACCACATACTTCTTATCCTTGAGGTCAAGGAAACCCCCAAGCTACACATGCCCAGAAAGGATTCTAAGGGTGCCAGACCATATGCTCTGTCAATTTCCTAGAGACCCTTGTGCTTGAATCTGTCTTGGCTAAAAAATATGCACACACACAGGGGAGTGTCCTGAGTCAGACCAAATATGGGCACGGAGCCAGACAAAGCAAGATGATTGACCAGAGGGAATCCAGAAGAAGTGACCTCCATAGAAGTGATTTAATCCACCCCCAATGCTCGAGTCCTTCTCTCTTCCTCTCTCTGAGCCTGCCTGTGCTTTCTCTGTACCTATCTTGGAGGAGCAGCTGCACTTTGCTGGATCAGCCATGCAGAGATATCCCATGTCCAAGGTAAGAGAAACCCAAGCAAGAGGGTAGGTGTTGTGATAGGGCATCAGAGGGCAGACTTACTAAAACCATAACACTAGTCAATCTGATCACAAGGACCACAGCCTTGCCTAACTCAATGAAACTAAGCCATGCCTTGTGGGGCCACCCAAGACAGAAGGGTCATGGTGGAGAGGTCTGACAGAATGTGGTCCACTGGAGAAGGGAGTGGCAAACCACTTCAGTATTCTTGCCTTGAGAACCCCATGAACACTATGAAAAGGCAAAAAGATAGGACACTAAAGGATGAACTCTCCAGGTTGGTAGGTGTCAAATATGCTACTGGAGATCAGTGGAGAAATAACTCCAGAAAGAATGAAGGGATGGAGCCAAAGCAAAAACAATACAGAGTTGTGGATGTCACTGGTGATAGAACTAAGGTCCAATGCTGTAAAGAGCAATATTGCATAGGAACCTGGAATGTTCACGAATCAAAGCAAATTGAAAGTGGTCAAATAGGAGATGGCAAGAGTGACGACATTCTAGGAATCAGCAGACTAGGATTGACTAGAATGGGTGAATTTAACTCAGATGACCATTATATCTACTATTGTGGGCAGGAATCCCTAGAAGAAATGGAGTAGCCATCATGGTCAACAAAAGAGTCCGAAATGCAGTACTTGGATGAAATCTCAAAAATGACAGAATGATCTCTGTTCGTTTCCAAGACAAACCATTCAATATTACAATAAAGCAAGCCTATGCTCCAACCAGTAATGCTGAAGAAGCTGAAGTTGAACGGTTGTATGAAGACCTACAAGATCTTTTAGAACTAACACCCCCAAAAGATGTCCTTTTCATTATAGGGTACTGGAATGCAAAAGTAGAAATCAGGAAACACCTGGAGTAACAAGCAAATTTGGCCTTGGAGTACAGAATGAAGCAGGGCAAAGATTAATAAAGTTTTGCCAAGAAAACGCACTGGTCACAGCAAACACCCTCTTCCAACAACACAAGAGAAGACTCTACACATGGACATCACCAGATGGTCAACACCAAAATCAGATTGATTATATTCTTTGTAGCCAAAGATGGAGAAGCTGTATACAGTCAGCCAAAACAAGATCAGGAGCTGACTGTAGCTTAGATCATGAACTCCTTATTGCCAAATTCAGACTTAAATTGAAGAAAGTAGGGAAAACCACTAGACCATTCAGGCATGCCCTAAATCAAATCCCTTATGATTATACAGTGGAAGTGAGAAATAGATTTAAGGGACTAGATCTCAAAGACAGAGTGCCTGATGAACTATGGGCGGAGGTTTGTGACATTGTACAGGAGACAGGGATTAAGACCATCCTTGTGGAAAAGAAATGCAAAAAAGCAAAATGGCTGTCTGAGGAGGCCTTACAAATAGCTATGAAAACAAGAGAAGCCAAAAGAAAAGGAGAAAAGGAAAGATATTCACATTTGAATGCAGAGTTTCAAAGAATAGCAAGGAGACATAAGAAAGCCTTCCTCAGCAATCAATGCAAAGAAATAGAGGAAAGCAACAGAATGGGAAAGACTAGAGATCTCTTCAAGAAAATCAGAGATACCAAGGGAACATTTCATGCAAAGATGGGCTTGATAAAGGACAGAAATGGTATGGACCTAATAGAAGCAAAAGATATTAAGAAGAGGTGGTAAGAATACACAGGAGAAATGTACAAAAAAGATCTTCATTACTCAGATACCCACGATAGTGTGATCACTCACCTAGAGCCAGACATCCTGGAATGTGAAGTCAAGTGGGCCCTGCTCCTAGCCAGTCTCTGGTGGTCTAGTGTTTAGGATTTGGCGCTCTTATTACTGCAGCCCACGCCCAGTCCCTGTTGAGGAACTGAGATTCTGCTTCAAATATGCTGTGGCCACTCTACATCCACACAAGGTCAATACCATATGATATTTGTCTTTCTCTGACAGTTGAGTATTAAGATTTCTCATCATATAATGCTCTGAATGAGCTGAAATAACCTGTCAATTAAAGAATATGTGCTTCAGAAGTACTTAACCAAGAAACCACAATGTCTCAGAATGGGCTTGTTAAAGCGGAATGGGGAAACCAATTCTTGACAGCTCTTCTCAGGCCAGTGAGAGGACAAAAGATGCCTTCAGCACCACTCTGGACCAATCTGACCAAATAGATTCAAGCGTAGGTTGCAAGAAAGTGTGATTTAAAAATATTATTTTTCCTGTGTTCTCCTTTAAACTTTCTGACACTCAAGTACCAGCCAAAGCAAAAGTTTAAAAGTAAATTACAGGGCTGGCCAAGTAGCAGAAAGCTGAGTCCATGTGTTGGCTAGAACTTCTCCAACACAAATGCATAAGGATTTACAGTAAAATAAACTAATACAAATATTCTCCTAGAATATATGTTTAGATTGTAGGTTTTATTCTTTTTTAAATTGTAGTATTTACATTTACAATATTGTGTTTTTCTACTGTATAGCAAAGTAACTCAGTTATGTGTGTGTGTGTGTGTATGTTAGTTGCTCAGTCATGTCTAACTCTGCAATCCCATGGACTGTAGCCCACCAGGCTACTCTGTCCATGGAATTCTCTGGGCAAGAATACTAGCATGGGTTGTCATTCCCTTCCACAGGGGATCTTCCTAACCCAGGGATTGAACCCAGGTTTCCGGCATTTCAGGCAGATTCTTTACTATCTGAGCCACCAGGGAAGCCCAACTCAGTTACACACACACACACACACACACACACACACATATTCTTTTTCATATTCATTTCCATTATAATTTGGTACAGGATATTGAATATAGTTCTCTGTGCTATACAGCAGGACATTGTTTATCTATCTTGTGTATCAGTCAGTTCAGTTCAGTCACTCAGTCATGTCTGACTCTTTGCGACCCCATGGGCTGCAGCACGCCAGGCCTCCCTGTCCATCACCAACTCCCAGAGTCCACCGAAACCCATGTCCATTGAGTCAGTGATGCCATCCAGCCACCTCATCCTCTGTCGTCCCCTTCTCCTCCTGCCTTCAATCTTTCCCATCATCAGGGACTTTTCCAATGAGTCAGTTCCTCACATCAGGTGGCCAAAGTATTGGAGTTTCAGCTTCAACATCAGTATATATCAGTATATATATAAAAGCATACAGTATGTATATATGTATATACATATATATATGTATACAGTATCTACATATACAGTATATACTTATATATGTATATACACACATACTTGTGTATAGTGTCTTCTAATCCCAAATTTATCCCTTCCACTTGTTTTATTCTTATCAGTAGTAATACTAGTTGACCTTGCTGACCATTTACTGCATGCCAGGAGCTGAGCTAATGTTCTACACAAAATCTCAGTTGATCCTTTCTACAACTCTGTCAAGATCTTGCTATTAGCAGGTATTCCCTGTGTCCATGCAAAAACAGAGGCTCAGAATGGTTAAGTAATTTCTTTAGGTTCACAAATATTCTAAGCTACAGAAATAGGGATAGAATCTGGCCTCATCCATCCTTCCTGCATTCACTAAATTGCAACACCATTTGTCAGAAGTTATTGCCCTTTCATTAACTCCAAGTAGCATCAAAATGAGATCACCTGATATGACCCACACTACACAAGGTAATGCTTTGAAAATGGGCCTTTTATTAAACTGCCAAAGTCCACAACAGTTTTTCAACAGATCTCCTCTGGTTTATCTGACAAAGTTATTTGCATCTTAAAAGGTGTAGAATTACAAACAAACAAGTTCAAGGCTTGAAGGAATCTTTATACCTAATTCCCCTGAAGAAAGGAGTATTTGTTCTCCTCTTCAAAAAGCAACTTCAAAATTCTAGAATGTCCTAGATCATCTAAAAAAAATCACATCACTAGATGTTTGTCCTCAGATGGAGCCAAAATCCAAGGAACAGTACATTTAAGGGTTACTGGCACAGTACAGAATATAGCCAAGCATCTTTTTCTCCTAATTCACATAGTAAATACTTAGATTTCTCTTACTTGGAGGCTGAGGATGATAGTTACTGAGTGTGAAAATTTCCAGCATTCTGAGCTAAGGATGAGGACCCTTATTATATTGATATTTCCTCCATCCTGCCCTCATTCCCTAATTCTACTGCCAAGATCAATATATGTATCCACTAGGTCTTTATGCTAAGAATAGAAATATTTGTTCAATGAATGAATGAAATTCTGAAGATTGGAAAGAACTGGAGGTAAAAAATTTTATAAATATAATTGATTAAGCTCTATCATATGATTTATTGATATTCTCTGCCCTGATAGTCATATATATATATATATACACATAATACATATATATGTACTCAATTATAGTGTTTTCCAGTTTCCTTAGAGTAACCTTAGTACATTAAAAAGGTAAATAAAGTGCTTATTTA
This sequence comes from Antilocapra americana, assembly GCA_007570785.1. Lineage (NCBI taxonomy): Eukaryota > Metazoa > Chordata > Mammalia > Artiodactyla > Antilocapridae > Antilocapra > Antilocapra americana. The sequence goes on along the minus strand of ML660687.1, from coordinate 65,049 downwards.
TCACAATTCTAGAATCAAGAAGAATGACTGTATTATATGATCAATCATTAAACAAAATTGAGATACAGACAAAATTTATCTAACTAATATATTGATTCTTACTGGATGATGTCAAAGGTCAAACATTTAATGGATATGTTATGCCTCAGCCCAGGGCTTCCCAGGTGGCTCTAATGGTAAAGAATCTTCCTGCCAATGAAGGAGATGCAAGAGACATGGCTTTGATTCCTGGGTCTGGAAGATCCTCTTGAGTAGGAAATGTCAACCCACTCCAGTATTCTTGCCTTGGAAATCCCATGGACAGAGGAGTCCATGGAGCCGCAAAGAGTCGGACCTGACGAGCACACACACATACAGACATGCCTCAGCCCTTTCCCTGACAGTCTATTCCTCTGTCTACTTCCCAGTTGTCCTGATACTGCAGGGCTAACACTGATTTATTAAACACATATCTCTCAGGCACTTACTACTTATCAGGCTTCATTGTAGGATCTTGGGATACATCTGATCCAGACAAAGATCTTGGCATTAATAGAACTTACATTCTACTGTCCTGGGAAAACACTATGATTGGTATTCATCTTCCTCTTAATAAAACTAGTTTGGATTGCAAAAATGGAATTAAACCTCAAGAAAATTGCTTGAGAAAATTAGAAAAATGCTTGGTTGCTTTTTTCTAATAGACCTGCAATTATTGTTTCCAAAATATTAAATAAGAACAGCAACTTGCAGAGAAATTGATATACTTTATTAAAAATATGTTTATATAAATAGAAAAATGCCATCAGGAAGTACACACCACAGTTAATGGAGGGTTGGAGGGAATACATAGAGTTGATCGTTTCTTCCTTTGCTGTTTCAAGTTGATGAATGGAGGTACATTATTTTTGTAAGTTAAATATATCCAGTACAGGTTTAAGTATTTCTTTAATGTGACCTGATTTTCAAATTACTGATTGAGAGATTAAACTAAATTAGCAAATCTCAATTGTTTCTCTCCTCATGGCAGTTGACTTTCACCTGTTTAACACATTCTCAAAGGCATAACCAGACCTATGTGTAATTCCCTGGCAGGAGTCTAGCTTTACCCTTCCACTAAGGATAGCATATCAGAAGTTAGATGTCAAGGAAAATAACATCATTAGGGGGATAACCTTAAATGACTTTCATTCATAGATACAGATACAAATAGAGACAGAGATAGAAATAGGCAATGGATACAGCTACTGGAGGCAGTTGCAAAGAATCAGATACAACTGAGTGACTGAGGACACACACACATAATCTTATAGTTACAGTGGGAGAAAAAACTTTGGTGATTTCCTAACATTGGTTACAAATTACCTGTGACATAATTACAAAACCCTGGGATGTCTGAGAAGTGAAAGCAAAACAAAAATGGTCTTAGACCTTGCTATTCAATAGGTGCTCCACTGACCAGCAGTATTGGCCTCACCTGAGAGATTGCTGCATGTATGCTAAGTCGCTTCAGTGGTGTGTGACCATTTGGACTATAGCCTGCCGGGCTCCTCTGTCCATGTGACTCTCCAGGCAAGAATACTGGAGTGGGTGGCCATGCCCTCTTCCAGGAGATCCTCCCGACCCAGAGATACAACTCTCTTCTCTTGTGTCTCCTGCATTGGCAGGCGGGTTCTTTACCACTACTGCCACCTGGGAAGCCTGTGAGCTTGTTAGACCTACAAAATCTCAAGCCCCTCCTCCATGCCTGCTGAATCAAAATCTGCATTTTAACAAGATGACCATATGATTCATGAGCACATTAAAGCTTGAGAAGCACTGGCCTAAATGTTGAGTTCCTTCCAACTCAGAGATTTGGGGAACCTAGGTAAAAATAGACCAGATATGACCTCAGTCCCTGCAATAAAATCTAACCCTCTATATAACAACTTCCATGCTTCCAAAATTTCAGACTTCCTTTCTTCCTTCAAGCATTAACCATGCTACCAAAGGAGACAAACTATTTTCTGGAGAACAGTTGCTATTCAGCATTAAGTAGCTGCCAGACCTCTTGCACACAAAATTGCAATTCATAACTCAGGCATCTGCTTTGACTTTCAAGATTCCAAGCATTAGGTGCAACAGTTTTGAGTTTGTGATTTCATCTTCGCACCCATCCTCACCCCCAGGACTGTTGGAATGTATCTAAAGATCAATCAGAAAATAAAAACATAAAACAAAATGGTACTATAATTTGAAAGACAGGAGTGCTTTGAAACTTTTCATTATGCTGTCAAAAAAGAAAATTGGTGTTTGTAAGCATTCAATACTTTATGGTGGTTTTCTCATACAACACTTCGTATCTACTTTGTGACACCCAGTATCAATTTTGCAGCAATCTATTATGTATAGGGCTTCCCAGGTGGCACTAGTGGTAGAGAACCCACCTCCCAGTTCAGGAGACATAAGAGACATGCGTTCAATTCCTGGGTCGGGAAGATCCCCTGAAGAAGGGCATGGCAACACACTCCAGTATTCTTGCCTGGAGAATCCTCATGGACAGAGGAGCCTGGGGGGCTACAGTCCATAGGATCGCACAGAGTCAGACAAGTTTCATAGCACCCACACATGCACGCATTATGTATATACATAGGTCATATAAATGATTTTTGTCTTGTAGTTTGGCACCAATCTGGAAAAGCCTTTCTCTAGTAGTCTCTGATGAACAGACAATGGAAAGAATTTTTTTCTGTATGTGTGAGAAGATTAGGGCTCTAATGCAAGGAGCTTACTGAAAAGTAATAAACCTCATGATATACCAAATCTCACTTTTCTCATGTCTATTTGCTTTACTCTGTTTTTCTCTATAGGAAATTTTTCCAAATGCCTTGGAAAATGTTACCAGATCAAGCCTAAATTTGTAAACCTAATTTATCTATTTTTCTTTCAGCTATTGTCTTCTCTTTGGTCCTTCATGTTTTTGTTTTAGAGTCTATGCATTTCTGTTTCTTGTTGATACTCAGAGGGGAAAATGTCATCTTAATAATAGTTATAAGTTGCCCAACAGCCATTTCTTATTAGGTGATGACAGGCCCTGTCATATTCAATACTTATCCATGAAAATGTAAAATGAAAAAGAAAAGGGACTTTCTTTCTGAAATAGTTGAAAGTATTGTGGCACAGAGAAATAGGAAATGGAATAATTCAGGACACAACTGACCCTAGTAAGACTTCAATAAACAATAGAGACAGAGATATATTGCCTGAACCATGAAGCAATATTCCCTTTTGTCTTTTTATAAGAGCACATTTCTTAAAAAAAAACCTGATGATAAAATATGTCATTTTGAGCACAATTATTGAAAGTGAGGGGTTCCCTGGTAGCTCAGACTGTAAAGAATCTGCCTGCAATGCAGGAGATCTGGATTCAATTCCTAGATCAGGAAGATCCCTTGGAGGAGGGCATGGCAACCCACTCCAGTAGTCCCTGCCTGGATAATTCCATGGACAGAGGAGCCTGTGGGCTACAGTTGATGGGATCACAAAGAGTTGGACACAACTGAGCAACTAATACACACACACACACACGCACACACACTGAAAGTGATAGTTTTTCATTCAGATGGTGACTAATCTCTGAATAGTAGAGTTTTTCCACTGCAGGAAGATTCTCTATTAAGTCTAAGTCAACTCTCAGCTAGAACAACCCTAAACAATGACCATCTGATGGATTCACCTGCATTGATCCCTGCTATTTATTAATGAGAGCATGTCTCGAGCCCCTCCTGTGTGCATTAACAGCTATGGGGACACATAGGATATCAGGAATGTGATGTCCACATGTTATGTACTTTCCACCTAGTGTTACTTAGAGCCTTTGTGAAAACTGAGCCATGTGAGCCACTGAAATTGGCATTTGGATGCTTGGATGAATATGGCCAGCCTTACCTGCAGGGGATCATCTGGGAGATAAGATTTCAGAGGTATCAAGAAAATTGCACTGTCCAAAAGAACATACCCCTCAACCACTGTTTAGATGCCTAAAATACCACCAGCCCGCTGTACTATTAAGTATGCATAGGTGTGTGCAACCTGTTACATGACAATACCCTGAGGGAAAGCTATCAGCTAAGAGAAATTTGCTCTGCCTTTGCAGAATAATTATTCCTGTGGTTCCGGTTTGTACTGAGAAAAATGCAGACAGCAGTGGAGCACCCATTGGAGGGAATGCCAGGGTACCCACCCTGCCAATTCCTTCTTTTACTTTTCTTTCTACATGTGCAATCACCTCAAGTCATCAATGCAAAGATTTAATTAAGCAAAGAAGGATGGCCTCCTTCTTGTATATCCTTATAAAGTGAGTAGCCACCCTACAGCTGCAGTGTGCGTGTGTACTCAGTCACTTCAGTTGTGTCTGACTCTTTGTGACCCCAAAAACTGGAGCCCTCCAGGCTCCTCCACCCATGGGATTTCCCAGGCAAGAATACAGGAGTGGGTTGCCATGCCCTCCTCCAGGAGATCTTCCCAACCCAGGGATAGAACCTGCGTCTCCTGTGGCTCCAGCACTGCAGGCGATTTTTTTTACCACTGAGCCACTGGGGAAGCCGTTACTGGTGATGTATATCATAAATCAATCCCCAAAACCATTTGTACTCATCTGCAATGGGCCACTTTCGCCACTCTCTACCTGATATCACCTTACCTGGCCATCCTTCACCTCAGTGCCTGGTTCATAAAAAGACCTCTATACAAAGCCTTCTTAGTCCCCAACAGGCAAAATGAATTTCTCTCCCTTGGTACCCTGTTTTGTGCTTGCTTGGCTTTCCAGAGAATAGCGAGTATTATCTCCAGCTGCGGATCTTGACTTGTCTGAGTAACCTGCCTGATGGAGCAAGATATTTTCTGAGACTCCAGTAGTTATAGCGGCTCCTGGATCAACTCATCCACATTACCTGGGAGCTTGTTAGAAATACAACTTCTCAGACTCAGCCTGTCCCAGCCCTAATATGAATCAGAAGCTCTAGGGGTGGGGCCCAGTATTCTGTGTTTTAACAAGCCTCCTCCCTGCTGCAGGGTGTTCTGATGTCCAGCCAAGTTTGACAGCCACTGTTCTATGGTCTCTGACTCCCTCCTTTCTGTCACAGTGTCAGAGCAGCCACCATAAACTCTTTTGCTGACTGTGTTTAAACACAACCAACATGTTTTCACAACTAAGATAGAACCAAAATTCACTGCTAGGTTTACTTCTGTTGATGAGAGCTGAAATGTGTTAACCTTAGCTACTGGACTGATCGTCAGAAAGGAAGACAATTCTGTTGGTTTACATCAGCCAGAATAAATTGCCAGCTGACACTCTGTACGTGGTAGTCACAGATACAATGAATCATTGACTGGAATTTGGTGACAGCTTTCCTGCCCCACCTTCCAGCAGACAGCATCTTGTTAGTGTGCCATGGGGATGCTAACAATATATTTACTGCATCTTCTAAGAAATCTGACAATTCTGGGAGTTATTTTTCTTTTTGTGTGTGCAACATCATAAAAAAGAATTGCAGCGTTTCATTTCTTTTTCTATTACACTCTCTTGCTGATTTTATAATGCTCTTTCTAAAAAATATAGATATATAATAACAACAAAATTTGTTTCCAGAAAAGAATGGATCACACATCGTGTTATATCTGTGTGTGTGTTTTTTTTCTCCCCAGCCATATTTGTACACATGGGAAATAATCCTGCTATAATGTCATCTTTAAAGGGCTGCCTCAAGGAATCTCAGTGTTGTTGGCAAAATTGAATTTTGCTGACCTAGATCACATTATTGCTTTTCTAATTTGACTATGGCTCATCCGGAGCTAGAAAACTTGGTCAGCTGGCCTATTGATTCGTTGCCCCCAAAACTTTTGTACTTGTGCCTCCAGCTGAACTTGCCTCTAATATTTTAACTTGCTCTACAGAGGACCCAAGTTTCAGGTTTTTAATCCTTTTCAAAATGGTGGTTTTGTTCTTTATTTTATTCTTTTAAGTCTGGTGCTACTGGAGAATGGCACAGGCCAAGAAAGCAGGGGTGAGAAGGGAAATTCCTATCACTATCTGATTGGAATATGAGACCCATGCTGGCACTCCTTCTAGAGGTGGCAGGTAGCAAATAGGAAAGTGCACATCCAGAGCAGGCCCAGAGGACCTGGAGACTTAGTGCTGCCTATGCCACTAACCACCTGTGTGACCCTGGGCAAGTCACCATAACTTTCTGGTCCTTAGTCTTCACAGGCAGGTAATGGGAACTTGGAGGATCTGACTTTTAGGATTTCCATCTAAGCCTTAATAATACTTTCTGGACTCTAATTTTATAATGTTTATAAATAAAAATAGTGGATAAGATTTTTAAGGATCATATAGCAGCTCTGTTTTTAGTTTGTTAAGGAATATAATCAAGATCACCAGGAGAAATATCAATAACATCAGGTATGTGGATGACACAACCTTATGGCAGAAAGCAAAGAGGAACTAAAGAGCCTCTTGATGAAAGTTAAAGAGAAGAGTGAAAAAGCTGGCTTAAAACTCAACATTCAAGAAACTAAGATCATGACATCTGGTCCCATCACCTTATGGCAAATAGATGGGGAAATAGTGGAAACAGTGAGAGACTTTATTGTTTTGGGCTCCAAAATCACTGCAGCCATGAAATTAAAAGTTACTTGTTCCTTGGAAGAAAAGCTATGCTCAACCTAGACAGCATATTCAAAAGCAGAGACATTACTTTGCCAACAAAGGTCCGTCTAGTCAAGGCTATGGTTTCTCCAGTAGTCATGTATGGATGTGAGAGTTGGACCATAAAGAAAGCTGAGCATTAAATAATTGATGCTTTTGAACTGTGGTGTTGGAGAAGACTCTAGAGAGTCCCTTGAACTGCAAGGAGATTCAACCAGTCAATCCTAAAGGAAATCAATCCTGAATATTCATTGGAAGGACTGATGTTGAAGCTGAAACTCCAATATTTTGGCCACCTGATGTAAGAAATTGACTCATGGGAAAAGACCCCGATGCTGGAAACGATAGAAGGCAGGAGCAGAAGGGGACAACAGAGGATGATATGGCTGAATGACATCACCGACATGATGGATATAAGTTTGAGCAAGCTCTGGGAGTTTGTGATGGACAGGGAAGCCTGGCGTCCTGCAGTCCATGGGGTCGCAAAGAGTCGGACACAACTGAGAGACTGAACTGAACTGAACTGATATCCAAAGAAAACCATAATTAGAAAAGATATATGCACCCTGATGTTCATAGAAGCACTATTTACAATAGCCAAGACGTGGAAGTAAACTAAATGTCCTCTGACAGGTGAATGGATAAAGAAGTTGTCACACACACACACACACACACACACACACACACACACACACATACACACGACCGGGCTTCCCTGATAGCTCAGTTGGTAAAGAATCTGCCTGCAATTCAGGAGACCTGGGTTTAATCCCTAGGTTGGGAAGATCCCCTGGAGAAGGGAAAGGCTACCCACTCCAGTATTCTGGCCTGGAGAATTCCATGGACTGTATGGGGTCGCAAAGAGTCGGACATGACTGAGCAACTTTCACTTTCATATATTTTATATATATATATATATATATACACACACACACATATATATATATATACATATATTATACATATATATGTATATATATAATATATATAAAATGGAATTCTCTGTGTGTGTGCTCAGTTGTGTCTGACCCTTTGCAACTCCAAGGACTATAGCCCACCAGGCTCCTCTGTCCATGGAATTTTCCAGACAAGAATACTGGAGCAGCTTGCCATTTCCTCCTTCAGGGGATCTTCCCAAACTAGAGATCAAATCCATGTCTCCTGCATCCCCTACATTGGCAGGTGGATTCTTTACCAGAGTCACCTGGGAAGACCAGTGGAATACTACTGAGCCATTAAAAAAGAATGAAGCGATGCTATTTGCAGCAACATGGATGGACTTACAGATCATTATGCTAATACAAGTCAGACAGACAGAGAAAGACAAATATCATATGATAATATGGATATATGGAATCTGAAAAATGGCTACAAGTGCACTTATCTGCAAAACCAAAATAAAGCTATAGATATAGAAAATAAATTTATGGTTACCAGGGGTAAGGAGGGGAGGGATAAATTGGAAGATTGGGATTGACACATACACATTATTACATATAAAATAAACAACAAACCATAAAATAAACCCACCAGATGGCACAGAAAAGTACTCAATATATTATAATAATGTATAAAGGAAAAGAATCTGAAAAATAATATATAGCTGAATATATATATACTGAATATCTATAACTATATATAATACATATATATGTACGTATAACTGAATTACTTTCCTATACACCCAAAACTAATACAACATTGTAAATCAACTATACTTTAGTTAAAATAAATAGTTGATAAGTGAAATCTCAATTTTATCAATAGCAGGGTCAAGTGCAAGAGGAGGTTGAACACCTTTTCATTTCCCTAGCCATGAAACCTTCAGGTACTTTAGGAAGCAGGAAGAACATTTCTCTACTACAGACTGTTTAGCCCATTTCTGCAGGGCCTGCCTTCTGATATCTTTGCCATTATTTTCTGTGTAACTCCTGGCAGACATTCCCACTTATGACATTTTTCTTTACTGAATATTTCCAAACTAGATTACCCTTTTGGAAGGAAGCAAAGTTGATGCTTACCACATAACTTCAGAAATTCTCACTGATGTCCTGGCTCCTTTGCGAACTACTCTCAGTGAATATGTTGATCTGTTTTGCTGAAAATTTTACCTTCATTTTAGTTGCAAATGATTTGTTACCAAAAGAAACCACTCATTATACATAAATATACAATATCAATGTTTTATAGGAGATTATTTGACTTAATTACAATAAACAGTCATTAGAAGGAAAGAAATAGAAACAATAGATAGAAGTAACAGCACATACAAAATCAAATTGGGCTGACCTACATCCAGACTTAAACAGTGCTGGGAAGTCCTGAGTAACAGCAATCTTGGGTCCCAATTGGGAAAGGGTCCTGAGCAGTGCATCCACCCCATGGATGAGACTTCAAAGTGCAGTTTTGTGGGCTCCTGCTTATAATTCCAAGCTGAAAACTTACATCATCAGTTTACACACAAAAATGCAGCTTCTTTTTTTAAGTTTTACAATGTTGTTTGTTTCACCTTGTGAGTCATAAGACTTCTTAGACCCGGGGGTGGGGGGAGTTGGGGGACGCGGGTGGCTGGCCAGATCATCAGGGGCTTAAGAGATTCTAAGACCCACCCCCTTTCTTATCTTAATCACCATCTGACTTGTACTTGCCAGCAGGCAGGACACTGGGCAGTGTCCAGGCAGGTCAGAAGCAGGTCAGAGACCTTCTCTCCTGCTTCTAAAGCCTGAACAAGATTTCCTCCATTTTAATTTCCCTAACATGATCTGAATCTCCTCACTCCCATTCTCAGCTCCCATTCTTAAAGCAGGTGATCACACAGAAAATCAACCCTTGGGATCACATTGCTTTGGTCAATGACTCTCCTTACAAGGATTTTCCAATTGGCCCTTCTCCCCAAGTGCCAAGTGCCTGTGATGCCTCAGGATCCATGTCTGAGATCCCAAGAAGGGATAACTCTGGTGTCTCCACCTCCATTCAAACAAACCAACTCCATTGCTTCCTAGCTCCAATTGTACCGATTTTTATTCTGGAGTTCTACATAATGTTGAATTTGGAAAAAAATATTTATTGCTTTAAAATTTACAATGAAAAAGATGGAAAACCACTATCTTATTGAATGTCTCTAGATCAGCCCATATTTCTAGGCTCTTCCTTTCAAAGGATTTTTGATCACTTCCCTCAGTTCATTCATCCACTTCATAGAAATATGAACATCTGCCACAGAATATGGATATGTTCCAATTATTGTTTTTGTGGGGGGGGTAATAAAGATGAAACACGCAATCCTTGCCTTTGTTTGGGTTCCTACTGCAAAGGCAGAGCTGGAGGAGAAAAAGGCTTTCATTTAGGACTTGGATCCCAGAAAGCAAGATAGCAAGAGAGAGTTTGTGAAACAGGGAATAAAAGAAACCAGCATGAGTCTCCATCAGCAAGTTGGCCATCCACTGCCCAAGCTCCAGTCAGAATCCAAAGTGGCAGGGATTCATGCCTCTCCCCACTCCCCAAAGGCCTGAAGTCAAGATGGCAGCAATTGTTGCACAAACATACTCTCTCTCCCTCACCTCTCCGTGGGTGGAGGTAGGCCATGGAGATAACTCTGCTACACTGGCATCTAGAATTTCTTAGGAGCATTAGTCTCTGGTTGATTATGGTAAGAACTGCTTTTTTAGTGCATCCTTTCCTTCCTGCTCTTTTCTGTCTCACTTCTCCGCTCCCCTTACCAGTGCTTTGGGCAAATTTCCTCCCAAGTAAACTACTTGCACTTGAATCCTTATCTCATGGTCAGTTTCTAAGGGAACCCAATCTAAAACAGGGATATTAAATAGAATATCAGAAATTTGGGTTTGGAATATGAGAGAATAGGCAAATATATAGATTCAAAACCAAACAGCAGTTTTATCTTTATACTACATAGCATCCAACATAATTCTCCAAGTACTGTAGACAATTCTTGGATGGACTGATGTACACCTTTAGATGCTACATGGTTGACTAGTATTAAGCTCCACTTCTGGCAGCATGATTGATCCTGAAAACCCTGACTGCCTCTCAGTGCTTTAATAATTTCTCACCAATAGTACCCAGTAGGACATCAGGGATACCTTTTGTGTGGTAGCTTTTGGTTTCCTAGGTGTTCCTACTTTTGGCTGAGAATTTCTTGGATCCTGTCTTAGCTTTCCTTTTGAAACAATCCCTGTATTTACACATTTTGAAAATGTCTCCATGGAAGGGAGGTAATTGTCAGTGGAAGAAACAAAGTTGTGGAGTGATCTACTGCCAGGCTGAACAATCAGTTAATTTAAATATAAGTGATATTGTAAATGTATTTAGAAGTTATGATGATAGAACAGCATACATATTTAGATGCATTTATCAAATATTAATCCATTGAAGACCACTGAAGTACAACCTCACTTTCTGTGCATTTATTTATTTATTAAAATTTTCTTTACTTTATTGTGTTGGTTTTGTCATACAATGACATGACACCGCCATGGGTTTACATATGCTCCCCCTCCAGATCCCCCCTCCCTCCTCTCTCCCGATTCCCTCCCCCTGGGTCATCTCGGTGCACCAGCCCCGAGCATCAGGCCTGGGCTGGCGATTGATTTCACATATGATAATTAACATGTTTCAATGCCATTCTCCCATATCATCCCACGCTTGCCCCCTTCCACAAAGTCCACGAGTCTGTTCTATACATCTACCTTTCTTTTGCTGTCTCGCATGCAGAGTTCTCGTCCATTTAGAATGAAGGTTCTCTTACTAGACATAGTTTATGGTCACTAAATATTTGATAAAAGAAGGGCTTTCTAGGACTGTATCTAAATTTCGTATAATGTGTCATCAACTGGGAAGGTTTTAGTCAGTTTTGAGTGTGTGTGTGTGTGATGGAACCACAGACCAATCTGCTCAGCCATTGCCCTGGGCAATAGCAAGTGAGTCATGTAAGGAGCAATGTTGGAAGAAGTGTCAATCTTTTCTAAGTTTTAGGCTTGTGATAATATTGACTAGACTGAGAATTTTTAGTTCAATGGCAAAAACTCAAAATATGATTTTTTTCTTAGGGCAATTTTCGTGAAGCAAATTATTAGCAAACGGTAGGTGAGAGGGATTACTTTGAAATAATGTGCAACTGAGATCTGCAACACTTGGTGATTTCTTTAAAAGATTTTGTTTGTGACCCAGGTCAGAAGGTCACAATTATGATCCTCTTGCCCTAGTATGAACTGCCATTGTGTTACTGAATGACAAATTTCAGAAAACTCAAGAACTTTTCGATGGCTGAGTGAGTGAGTTGAAGTCACTCAGTCGTGTCCGACTCTTTGCAACCCCATGGATTGTAGCCTATGGAATTCTCCAGGCCAGAATACTGGAGTGGGTAGCCTTTCGCTTCTCCAGAGGATCTTTCCAACAGGGATCAAACCCAGGTCTCCCACATTGCAGTCAGATTCTTTACCAGCTGAGCCACAAGGGAAGACCTTGGGATGGCTGACTCATTCTGTATTGAACAGCTTGGATATTCAGACCACAGTATGTGGGGGTGGGTGCTGTGTACACACAAAAGCAAAATACCAATGCACAGGAATCAGCATCTCCTTCAACATCCTGTTTACAGCTAAACATGCACAGACCCACTGTGCCTACCAGCCAGAACCTATTGTATTTGTGTGGGTCTGTACTGCCTTTCAGACAGGTTTTTGAAAAGAGTAGCCTGGAGTATTTCTGAATACAGTAATGAAATTTGTTTCTCCCCCCACCTCACATACCAGAGGGTTTTCCTATAGCCTTGAATATCAGCTTTTGAATCTCTGAAAGCTCTTACCACACAACACAGTTTTTATTCGAAGAGTACAGTATCAGGAAATTCTTTTTCTGAGATGAATAATACAGTTTTAAAGTGATTGCAGCATTCCTGAAGTTAGGAGGACTTTGGAGAATACAGGGCAACTTGAACCTAAGGTGCTTAAGACCCTTGTAAAAGTTTTACGGTTCTTTCATGCTTTTGCTTTTGTGTTTTAAAGTGTGGAAAGACCTTGAGGGAGAGAAGAGGAAGCAAAATGTTATCAGAAGAGGAAAAAAAATCTTGTGAATGCTACCTGGAGGGGAAAATGTGAAACTGGATCTGAATTTCCTTTTTGTTTTTGAGAAGAATGTTACTGCCTATGAAATATGAGGCCTGTGAAGAACAAAATGTTTCAAAGTCACTCTTTGGAACAGCCCCCAAATTCCACATGTGGGGTGTTTTTGTCACATGACTGAACAGCTTGTAACTGACAAATCTCAGACTTCCAGTTACCTATCACCTATCACTTATTATGAGCTTCCCAGGTGGCTCAGTGGTAAAGAATCTGCCTGCCAGTACAGGGGACACAGTGCAGGAGTTCGATCCCTGGGTCAGGAAAATTCCCAGGAGGAGAAAATGGCAAATCACTCCAGTATTCTTGCCTGGAGAATCACCATGGACAGAGGAGCCAGGCAGGCTACAGTCCATGGGGTCACAAAGGGTCACAAACGGCTGAGGATGCACACAGTAGCACTAGCCTGTCACTTATTATTCATTCTGTAAAAATTATGGTAATATATACTATGTACCAGGTACAGCATCATGTTGTGAAGATGAAGATACTGGTGAGAAAAAACAGACACCTTCCCTTTTGTCTTGGAGTTGACCATCTAGTGTACACAGATAACAGATATAATGGCCACAACTCTGACTGCTGCCAGAGGCAATAGGAGAGGCCATGAAAACACAGGAAGGCTGATATGCTTTGGAGGTCAGGAAACAGGTTCCTGTAAGGCAGTCAGGACTGAGGTGAAATGTCAAAGGACATTCCAGGTTGTGGGAAGAACCTAGGTAGAAACTCTGGGATAGGAAGGAAGGAAGGGGACTGTTCCTGGAAGTAAAAGGTGGGGAGGAAAAGCTAGAGGTAGGGTGGACAGAAATGACTGGGAGAGGGCTCCACATAGGTATCACAGCCCCTCATAGAGCCGCTTTTCCACCTCTTCCTGATTTCTGACTTTAAGAGAAAATGGACAGCCATTCAAGGGTTTGAAAGAGAGATGTGACAAGATTTGCTGGTGTTTTTAAAAAACCCCAGTGAATTGAAGGTGAATGAGAAGTTGGAAGCTAGCAGGAGACCCGATGGGGTGAGCGATGGGGGCTAGTTCAAAGGCTGAGGCTGTATCCCTGACCAGAGATGGTAGTGCCGAAGAAATAGAACTGGAGTTTCTTGAAGTATTAATAGTTAAGCCAGTAGCGAAGGACTGGTTGGGAGAGGAAGCAATACATGATCAGGGAAGATGTTGGAGTGGGCAGGGAGGGAGGGGCAGTGAAGTTACCCGCGGTACTCATAAGTGGCTGAGCATCCGTTCCATTAATGGTGGGGCAGGTCAGAAAGCAGGAAGAAGGGTTTGTGTGGGTGTGGAGGTACAGGGAAAGGGAGGTGTGCATAGCAACAGGAGAGAGAGGCAGGGGTCGTGTTTGTGGGGGAGGGGTGGAAGTGAATGGCCCTTCTATCGCCTAGGTCTCCATTCTTTCCAACCAAAGGAGTGGCTTTGAAACTTTGGACCATGACCCCCAGGGATAAATACATTCTACAGTTTGCCTGCACACAGACAGGATACAGGGAAATTCACAAGACAGTGCTTCCCAGTTTCACGTGCAACGAAGGGAGATTTCCTATTTTGTGTGTGTTAGTGGCTCAGTCATGTCAGACTCTTTGCCACCCCATGGGGTATGTAGGTCACCAGGCTCCTCTGGCCATGCGATTCTCCAGGCAAGAATACTGGAGTGGGTTGCCACGCCCTTTCCCACATTTCCTAATCTCACACTTTAAAGAGGGGGAGAGGTCAGCATGGGCATCCCCCCTCCCCTGCCCCCTCCCCCAGGCGCTGATGGCGGTGCTGATGGTGGCTGCACCACTGTGGCGTCACCCGCGGGGTACTTTGTGACGCAGGAGCTGGGGCGAGGCCTTTAGGGCGGGCGGCACAGACCGCGCAGCAGTTTGCGCCTGAAGCTCGGCGGGCAGCTGTGGCCACCCAACACTCAAGGGCTGCCCTTCACTCTCCAAAGATGTCAGCCTCCTCCACCTCTAGCCGGCCCGTCAAGGGGATCCTGAAAAACCAAGATTCTGCCTCTTCCTCAGTCGCAGGCTCGTCCCAGCAGTCCAGTGGACAATTTCAGGAGGTCCATAGAAAGGAACCCCCAAAGTGGGACGAGTTGAACATCTTGCCGACCTACCATCCAGAGTACAGAGACTACGATTTCATGAAGATGAATGAGCCCAGCACTCCTCAGGTCGGTCTGCCGGATTATGGGGAAGGAAGTGCAGAAGATGAAGACACGATTATCGACAGCTTAGCCAATAGATTAGCTGCCATCCACATCTCCGATTCCAACTATCCAGCGCGGGACCCTGAACTGGATGGAGCGCACAGCAGCAAGATCCACCTTGACAGGCAAGAGAAACATCGTCAGTTTGAAATGAAAAGCGAACTTCACTACAGCGAAGGAAGGAGCATCAAACTCGCCCAACAACTGATTTCCACAGAGCTACTGCATCACTACGAGGATGATGAAAAAGAAGAAAGCTGGCATGTCATCAGCCACGACGAGACTATCATCACCTGGGAAGAAGCAAAGCAAAGCGCCACGAGCGACGGACGCCTGTAGACACAGACCTGTTGCTACAACCATGGCAATACCGAAAACGATGACGAGTAGACCGCGTTTGATCACCGCTGGATCCATGCTGCAATTGTTGGATCCAAACCTTGTTCCTATCGTCTGCGGTTTCTTGTTCTGTTGTAGCTCATGCAAGTACTGAAATACCAGTTACATTGCACTGTGATAATTCAATGGCAAACAAAGCAAGTAATAGCTTAAGTGGAAAAAATCTCCTCTTGGTACTCTGGTTCTTTGCCGTAAATACCGATTCTGATATTCGTCTAAAACCCCATTAATTTGAGGAAATTGTTCGTTAAGGTACAAGTACGTAGTATATAGCTTTTGATGTGTTAAAGGTTTAAAAGGGGTGAGGTGGGGGGGCTAATTTATATTCACTTCTGCTCATACTAGCTTTAATAGAAACGGTTTTGTTACAAAGGGAAAATGCGATTGGTACAGTGGGTTATGTAGTCTGATGAATATTCAGGCTGCAAAACGCTTGTATTCAGGGTGATGGGCCTGTTTAAATAAGAGGGAATATATTATGTTTTTGTTGCATTTTAACTTTTAAATTTTATCTTAATTTGCTTTCAGTGTTTACAAGAAAATGTATAAATGTTTTCTTATTTAAAAAAAATTCTTTCCCCCATCAGTTATCAGGTTAAAATTGTCCCAATATTCTATTCTGTCTTTGTGCACTATATGGGTAGATTTGATATCAATTATCCTCGAAAGTCTAATGTTATCTCAGTGGTCCCTTCTCCAGACCTGTCTTGCCCTCTCCTCTCCACTCTTTATTTCCTCATCCCCAGGAATGTCTTGCCCTCTCCACCCTTTGTTACCTCATGCCCCAGGAGGACTGAGGAAACAAAGGGTAAAGAGAGTCAGACAGGTTTGAGAAGGAGCCACTGAGATAATATTAGACTTTTAAGAATAACTTATATCAAATTTGTCCATATAGTGCACACAGGCAGAGTAGACATTGGGATAATTTTAGCCTGATAATTCATGGATAAAGGACTAGTTTTTATAAGAAAATATTTAGTCATTTTCTTGTAAACACTGACAGCAAATTAACATAAAATTCACTTTCACTTTTCTGGGTCACACACAGCACAGTTCTTAGGGAGTATCATAGATAGTCAAAACATTAGAAATACTTCCTTCTCTCAAATATTCTTTCATTTGTTGCCACGGTGTCACTTCTGTTTCAACCATCATGGCCCTTTCAGTCTTCTAAGATGTGGAGAAAATGGACTGCATAGAAGAAGTGTAATAGTCAAGAAATATAATTCAGTTGCTAAATTTCTACACCTTTTTGGTTTACAGCCTGCTAAATAATTTGCTATTATTAGTTCACCAT
The DNA here is from genome assembly GCA_007570785.1 of Antilocapra americana. Lineage (NCBI taxonomy): Eukaryota > Metazoa > Chordata > Mammalia > Artiodactyla > Antilocapridae > Antilocapra > Antilocapra americana. The sequence continues at coordinate 48,351 of ML660687.1, read as the reverse complement.
TTGTTCTAATTACCTTTTAGAAAACAACTGAGGTTTTTTTCACAACAGACTCCTGTGCAACTAGTGACATGATTACTATTCCAGAATGTATGTGGACAGAAGACAGCTCAAAGGTTTTTTTTGTGTGTATATTTCCATTTTTCTCTTTGAAACATTACTGAGGTAATTGTGGGTTCAGATGCTGTTGTGAGAAATAATACAGAGAGAGCCTGTGTACCCTTCACCCAGATTCCCCCGGTAACATATTGATTGCAAAACTAGTACAACTTCACAAGATATTGACATCATCACTACAATAAATATACAAAACATTCCATCCCAGCAAGAATCCCTCAGGTTGTCCTTTTGTAGCCACATGGTGTTGTGTCCATTTCTATAATTTTGCCATTTCAAGAATGTTATATAAGTGAAATTTTTTATAAATGTTATATAAATTAAAACATATAGCATGTAACCTTTTGGGATATACCAGATTTTTTAGCCTTTTTTCCATTCAAGGACATATGGACTTGTTCCAGGTTTTGGTATGACAAATGAAGCTGCTATGAACATTCATGTACAGGTTTTCACGTGAATGTAAGTTTTCACTTCTCTGGGATAAATGCCCAGGAGTGCAATTGCTGGCTTGCATGGTAGTTGCAGTTTCTTAATAAACTGCCAAATTGTTTCACAGAGTGACTGTGCCATTTTATATTCCCACCAGCACCCAGCAACGTGTGAGCATTCCAGTTTCTCTGCATCCTCACCAGCATTTAGCATTACCTCTATTTTTTATTTGTCATTTTTAATATATGTGTACTGGTGTCTTAATTTGCCTTTTACTAATAGCTAATGATGTTGAATATCTTTCCATGTGCTTATTTGCAATCTGTAGATCCTCTTTGGTGAAATGCTTTCTGCTCATTTTCTATTTTGATTATTTTACTATTCAGCTATGAGAGTTCTTTGCAATTTTTCCCACAATTGATAGCTTCTTATCCTCTTACAAACACTTTTGCAAAGCAAAAGATTTTGATTTTGATGTGATTCACTTTATCAAGTTTTCCTTTTCTTTATGGTGGTGATTTTAGTACCCTTGTCAAATGTAATCTACAAAGATTTTTTTTTCCAAATCATGATTTCCTAATTAAGTGACATGGTATTAGGATGCATAGAAAATGGACCTTTATTATTTAAGTTTGATTTTACTTTGGAAAAAGGAATCTGAGAATGTTCAGTTTCAGTTTCAACTTTTTATCAACATCACCTCCTCTGCTTAACTCCTTTGATGTCACCATTTGTTCACTCATTTTAAAGTATGAAATTCAGCCAGGCTGGCTATTTAAAACCTGGGACAGAAAAATAGTGTAAATGGCTTGCTAAAAAAGAGTAACTTCCACTTGAAGGTTAAAGCAAATCCATTTTCCCCCTGTACTTTGAAATTGCTTCCATTGTTTCCCCTCTACATTAGTACACTAAATAACATGCTATAATAAGGCAGAGTATTATGTTTAAAAAATGATCGCTGCATTGTTTACAATAGCTAAGACATGGAAACAACCTAGATGCCCATCAACTGACGAATGGATAAGAAAGCTGTGGTATATATACACAATGGAATATTACTCAGCATTAAAAAAAAATTCATTTGAAGCAATTCTACTCAGATGGACGAAACTGGAGCCCATTATCCAGAGTGAAGTAAGCCAGAAGCAAAAACAACAATACAGCATATTAACACATATATATGGAATTTAGAAAGACAGTAACGAGAACCCAACATGGGAGACAACAAAAGGAACGCAGATGTATAGAATAGAGTCGTGGACTTTGTGGATGAGGGTAAGGGTGGGATGAGATGGGAGAAGGGCATTGAAGCATGTTAATTGTCATGTGTCTAATCAATCGCCAGCCCAGGATTGATGCTCGGGACTGGTGCAGCGAGATTTCCCGGGGGGGAGGGAGGAGGGAGGGGGGACCCGGAGGGGAAGCATATGTAAACCCATGGTGATATCATGACAATGTATGGCAAAAACAATAATAAAAAAAAATGATAGTCAAGAGCCAATAAATTGGTTCCTCTAAAATACAACCTCAATTTGACCAACACTGAACTCAAAGGATCAGAATTTTTTTCTCTTAAAGGATTTTGTTCTGGGAGTAACACTTAGGTACTTATCAACCCTTCACACCTTAGAGTAAATGAAGAACATGGTATGAATATTGATGAAAGTGAGGGGAATAGAAAAGTGAGAGAAAGAGGTACCCAGAAGTGAAGAGTTGGGAAGGGAGGGGGAAAAATAAGAGAAAACTGAGTGGAGGTTTAAGCTCAGTGGCTTCAAAAGTTACGACTCACTCCCAATGAGTCATTGACTCCGAGCTGCCGTCAAGAGGACCCAAAGTCTTCGTGAAGAAACGGTGAGGAGAAGAAGAGCCCTCCGCTCGGCCAAAGAATCGAAGCGATGCCACCACTGCCACTACTGCCCGTCACCGCGTACCGAGCCCATGCAGTGTGTCAGACACGGCGCCAGGGCTTTGTCAGCCTTATCTTTTTCAGGATGCCAACAATCCTCGGAAACAGTAGTTTGCCCATTTGAGAAACGAGGAAATTTCAAATAAATAATAGTGCAGAGTTGGCTTAAATGCATAGCTGCTAGGTGGTAGAATCAGGATTTACACCCAAGCCTGTCTGACTGACTCCGGTATGGTGTTCCCCCACCACACAACACTGGCTCTGTGCAGGTCCTGAATGGTGGTTGAAGCCACCCCACCCCACCCCACCTCTGCCCCAGTCACCCACATATGTCCTCACCTTGTAGCAGGGGCTGCTTTTCTGTACAGACAGTGCAACTGGTCTAAGGAGAATGTCCTCCAATCTATGATAGGAGATACCTGTGACCTCTGCCATACTGCCCACGTCCTCCTGCTACCACCTCCCATCCCCTGCTCTGAGCTTGAGCTCAACTATGAGGCTGAGATATTCATTCATACAAAGATGCCACTAGGGGCAAGTATATCTGTCAATCGTACTTTGAAGTGCACAAATGTTTTTGTGTGTTTTTACCAAGTACGGCCCTCTGTCAGGTACAGTAGCCAGGGGAAGAAAGATGAATGAAACACAATCTCTGCCCTCAAGGAGGTATAAGTCTAGTGCAGGAGACCTGTATGGTTCTGAAATGTTCATTGATAAAGACTTGCAAAAACAGGATGCCTATATTTAAAGAGGGACAAGTCCTGATTTAGATTACGTAATGGCTTGAAAGCAACAAAGGGATTTCCACATGCCTGCGGAGCAAGCAGCAGCCTTCAGAGGAGCTCCAGTCTCCTGAAGGTGAGGATGGAGGGAGCCTAGCCCTTTAGACTGGTCTAGTTCAGAAACATCATACGCCCTGCTCACACCTGGCTGGGATTGGGGAGGCGGGCAGTAAAGAGGGATTACGGGCCAACCGTGGAAGGATTCACAAGTAGGAAGGTAAACAGAGAGAGAGATGAGGACCTCTGAGGCAGTAACAAGTGGTTCTGCATTGTTTTCTGGGAGAATCCTTTCCTGCCATGCTGAGTTTTGATCTTATTTGAATGAGGAATTGTAGATACTTTGTCTCAGAAGTGAAGCAGTTATGTAAAATGTGAACCATGCTTCCTTTTTTTTGGTTTCTGCTTTATGCCACTGTATTGTCCTCTTTTGGAACATTGAGGCTCATGGTTGAAACTGTGGGTTGGGGATGGTGCTGGCTTATGTTGGGAGGAGAGAGGGACCCATCTTTATACCTTCATCCCTTCCCAGATGGCTGGAGAGGAGGGGTGGAAGAAAGCCAGGAGAGTGGCAGCAAGAGAGGCCAGCCAGGCTGGAGCCTGACAGAAGGAAACCACTAAGGGTGGAAAACAGAAGACGAAAGACTCCAGTTATGTAGGGAAATACTGAGATAGTAATGATAACATTAAAGGCCATAAACCTCTTGCATTTTTCTACTGTGTTAAAATTTTATGTCCCTTACTTGGGCCATTGAGCCAGTTCTTGTCTGTTTTACAAAGGAGTTCTACCACTCCTGTGCTACCCTGGTGACAAATCAGGTCTTTGGGGAGGGCTCCCTGGCAAGAGGCTGGCAAGTGGGGACAAAAGTGAGGAGTGGGGAAGAGCCAAGGTGGACAGAATGAGCTGGCTGAATAGGTGATTTGGGAGTCTCAGGGGAGTAAGATGACGTCCTGTGTAGGGCCACACCACTCAGAAGCCACTTTTTAAAAATTGAAGTATATTTGATTTGCATGTTGTGTTAGTTTCTGGTGTACAAGAAAGTGATTCACTTATATAACTATACACTGTGAAGTAAAACTGAAAGTGTTAATTGATCAGTTGTGTCTGATTCTTTGCAATCCCAGGAACTGTAGCCGGCCAGGCTCCTCTGTCCTTAGGATTCTCCATGGCAAGAATACTGCCATACCCTTCTCCAGGGGAACTTCCTGACCCAGGCAGGGATCAAACCCAGGTCTCCTGCATTGCAGGCAGATTCTTTACCACCTGGGCCACCCGGGAAGCCCTATATACTATACTATACTTCAATTAAATGTATATATATATATTTCCATTATGTCTTATTACAGGATATTGACTCTAGTTCCTCATGCTATACAATAGTAGGTCCTTGTTTATCTATTTTATCTGTAATAGTTTGTATCTGCTAATCCCCAGGAGCCACTTCTGTGCACTGGCCCTCTCCCCAACTTGCTGTGGCTTCTTTCCTGCCCCTCACCTCCGTCTCAGGTGGCAGCCTATACTTTCTTCCAGGGGCATTGTTGACTGCCTACATTATTGTTGGCCCAACAAAATAGCATGCATGCATGTATGCATGCTTGCATGCTCAGTGCTGTCTGACTCTTTGCCATCCCATGGTCTGTAGCCTGCTAAGCTTCTCTGTCCATGGGATTTTCCAGGCAAGAATACTGGAGTGGGTTGCCATTTCTTCCTCCAGGGGATCTTCCTACCCAAGTATCAAACCCACCTCTCCTGTGTCTCCTGTATTTCAGGCAGATTCTTTACCGCTTGAGCCATCAGGGAAGCCCAACAATTCCATACTTCAATCATTAAATTTATTAGGGAGAAAGGTGGGCAAGGAGAGGTATGAGGGATGGAACCTCCAAAACCCAAATGTAGGGAAGAATACACCTGGAAATCTTTGATAAGAAACTTGATCAAATTAACACTATCATTTTAAAATGAGAAAGTCAGTCCCTAAGCTGCAAGAGGCAGCATTTATATACATTTGTAGGTGATGTGGGGCAGGGGGAAGGAGAGGTTGAACTCTGCTGGTGTCCACATGAGTTGGTCTTTAGCAGCTGGAGCTGCATATGCAGGGGCTTTTGGGGGATTTAAGGACGCAGGCTGCAAAAAGTCTGGGGAAAACTGAAAATTGCTGGTGTGTGTCTGTGTTGGGGGCGGGGAGGGGGACTGGGGCGAAAGCTGCCTTAGGCATTTTTTCTCACCAGTATAAACACAGTTCTCTAATTTAACATTTTACATTATTAGCTCTTAAAAACATAAAAAATTGTTTTTATCATTGTGTAGACAGAGCATATTTGCATCACTGAACCTGCCTATGCATGCTGGGTACAAATATCTCATTCTTTCCTCTTCTTTTTTTTCTTGTTTTAAAGCAGATTCTGAAAGGTGCATATGAGCCGTTTCCATAGCAATTGCAAGCATCAGTGATAACGCAGAGCTTCTAAGTTATAATATACAGGCTACCCTATTAATGAGTTTCAAACTGCATTTCCCTGAGACAACGGCTCAGCCACTGATAGATAAGGTCAAACCCCATCTCCAAACTTTAAATTAAATCAGGATAGATCAAAATGCAACAGAAGGAGTGTCCTTTTGGAAAGTGTGCTGTTAAAAAAATACATTCTTTGTGGAGGCAAAACAGTTGCTTTTCTGGTTTGTAGTGCCCAGATGGAAAAATCCTAAAACAGATACTGCTTCTTCTGGGTTATTAATGGCATGTTGTCATTTCCTTATGCTATTTGTGAGTGAGTTTTTCCCATGGTAGCTCAGACTCTAAGAAAGCACATAATCCTTTACCCGAGGAAGAGCAGATATGATGGTTAATACTTGGTAGATCTGAAATGACACTAGTTCAACTGTAACTGATCAACTTGCTTATTCATGTAGTTAGTGGCAAGACAGTGCCTGCCTTCAAGGAGCCCCTGGATTAGTGACAACTCAGCCTCGTCACCAGACCATTTCTATACTGTGCAAGAGAGCTTTACAGAGGCCTTCAAGGGGCATTGCCAAGGTCTTCAAAGCCCTTCCCACGGAGTTGATTTCGAGGACAATACTTCCAAGTAAAGTGGAACTTAGCCAAATGAAGAAAGGTGGGTCAAGGGAGATTGGCATTTCAGATGTAGGTCAAAGACAATGTGGTTTGTTTCAGGGACCTGCATGGTGTTTTATGAAAGAGAATGCGAGGGATTAAAGAGGTAAGAAGGACGCTGAAAGGTTTCACCTACAGTGCCAAGGTCAAGGGAGCCACTGCCATTTTATTTTTAATCGGAAGACAATTATTTTACAATGTTGTGATAGTTTATGCCATAAATCAACATGAATCAGCCATTAGTATACGTATGTCCCCTTCCTCTTGAACCTCCCTCGAAACTCATACCCCATCCCACCCCTCTAGGTTGTCATAGAGCACCAGATTTGAGCTCCCTGTGTCATACAGCAAATTTCCACTGACCATCTAATTTTACATATGGTAATATATCTGTTTCAATTCTACTCTCTCAATTCGTCGCACCTTCTCCTCCCACCCCCGCCCCCATGTCCACAAGTGTGCCACTGCCATTTTTAAGAAAGAGGGTGATGTAATCAGACTCCTGCTTTTGAAAAACTGTAAGCTACAGGATGGGGCCTGGAAAGGAACAGGGTGGAGAGGGCAAAGCTGGAGACAGGAACACAGACCTGACGTTGGTCTCAGGAAGCTGATGACTTTTAACATTCTAATGTGGACCCTCTTCACTTCTCACTTGGAGCCAAGGCACACCCCACACTCCACCAGCACCAGGCAAAGCTTGGTCCCCCAAACAGCAGCATCAGCATCACCCAGAAGCTGGTTAGAAATGCAAATTCTCAGGGCCCACCTCAGACTTATGAAATCAGCATCTCCAGGGCTAGCGCCCAGAAATCTCAGCAGGCTTTAACAAGCTTCCTGGGGGATGCTCATGGATGTTCAAGTTTGAGAACCTCTGCCATACTGTACAGCTTTTTAATGAACTGAGCTCAACTCTCTATGGGACAGATCTCACTGTTACTGAGTGTGTGTGTGAATGTAAAGTGTATACAATTTTGCAAAAATTCATCACATTTGGTGTCATGAGAACACGCAGATTTGGTGACAATGAACAGATATGCGTCCTGATTCAGATTACAACTCTACTCCAGCTGTCCCCCACCTGTCCATATGTAACTCTTCCCCAGCCCCTCCTCTTCATTTTTTCTGTGTACTGCCCCCCATACACATCTACACACTCACTTATGCAGTGGACATCCCTGTCGCCTCCCACTCAGAGTCCCAGGATTTATCTGTATTTTCATCTACTCTTGAGCTATTCATTTTGCCTAGAATATGTGTCTTCCTGTTTTTATCACATATCTTATTCAGTCTTCCACATTTCGTATCAACCACATCTCAATCTCTTAAGTCAGAATACTAGGTGCCCGCCTTGGAGGAATGCAAAAGAATATAGTAATTGACAGTGAAATATTTAGAGTCAAAAAAGTCTAGTTGTGCCCTATGTTCATAGCAGCACTATTCACAATAGCCAAGACATGGAAACAACCTAAATGCCCATCAACAGATGGATGGATAAAGAAGATGTAGTTCATATAGACAACTGAATATTTCTCAGCTGAAAAAAAAGGAATGAAATAATGCCATTGCAGCAACATGGATGGAGCTAGAGATTATCATGCTAAGTGAAATAAGTCATAAAGATAAAAACAAGTGTCATGTGATATCACTTATTTGTAGAATCTAAAATATAACACAAATGAACCTATCTACAAAACAGAAAAAGACTCACAGAAACAGAGAACAGACATGTGATTGCCAAGGGAGAGGGGAGAGATGGACTAGGACTCTGGGGTTAGTAGATGCAAACTATTATGTATAGGATGGAAAAACAACACGGTTTTATTGTATAGCACAGGAAACTATATTCAATATCTTGGGATAAATCATAATGGGAAAGAAAATAGGTATATAACTGAATCACCTTGCTATACAGCAGAAGTTAATACAGTATTCAGTTCAGTCACTTAGTCATGTCCTACTCTTGTGACCCCATGAACTGCAGCACACCAGGCTTCCCTGTCCATCACCAACTCAGGAGTTTACCCAAACTCATGCCCATTGAGATGGTGATGCCATGCAACCATCTCATCCTCCGTTGTCCCCTGCTCTTCCTGCCCTCAATCTTTCCCAGCATTAGGGTCTTTTCCAATGAATCAGCTTTTCATATCAGGTGGCCAAAGTATTGGAGTTTGAGCTTCAACATCACTCCTTCCAATGAACACCCAGGACTGATCTCCTTTAGGATGGACTGGTTGTATCTCCTCGAAGTCCAAGGGACTCTCAAGAGTCTTCTCCAACACCACAGTTCAGAAGCATCAATTCTTCTGCATTCAGCTTTCTTTATAGTCCAACTCTCACATCCATACATGACCACTGTAAAAACCATAGCCTTGACTAGATGGACCTTTGTTGACAAAGTAATGTCTCTGCTTTTTAATACAACATTGTAAATTATAATTCAATAAAAATAGATTTATTTTACACATGGTATGTATGTCAATACTACTCTCTCAATTAGTCCCACCCTCTCCTTCCCCCACTGTGTCCACAGTCTGTTCTCTATGCCTGCATCTCTATTCCTACCCTGCAAACAGGTTCATCAGTATCATCTTTCTAGTTTATATATATATAGTATATTAATATATATATGTTAATATATACAATTTATTTTTCTCTTTCTGACTTACTTTACTCTGTATAACAGGCTCTAGTTTCATCCAGTGGGAAGAGGCTATATGGGCACAGGGAGCCCAAGCTGGTGCTCTGTGACAACCCAGAGGGGTGGGATGGGGTGGGAGATGGGGGGAGATTCAGGAGGGAGGGAACATATGCGTACTTGTGGCTGATTCACGTTGTTGCATGGCAGTAGCCAACACAATATTGTAAAGCAATTATCCTCCAATTAAAAAAAAGAATAATTCATGCTTTAGGAGGACAGTTCTCAGCAAACAAAACAAAACTAATACATTTCAACAATCGAGGTTTGAATCCAAGTTTTACCATAAATTAGGTAAGTGACCCAAGGGAAACCATGTTACCTCTTTAAAACAAGTTTAATAATGACAGTGGCTTTCATGTATGATTGTTGGAATGATGAAGTGAAAAGAGGTTAGTACAACACATGGCCTCTAATAAGTACTCCATAAATGGGGACCGTTATTGTTATTTTTCTCATCTGTCCACATCCCTTTTCTCCTTCGGTTAAACTGCTGATCATTTCTGGAAGAGTGCTGGACATACCCAAGTCTGTCTCTTCTCTCTCCCTAGACTGAGGACCACTTGAAGACAGGAACTCTGACCACATGTGTAATGCCCCCCAGCACAGTGCCTTCTACCCAACAGATGCGAGAGAACTGAGCTGAGAAATTGCATCTGGAAATCTCTCCCTCCTGTCCAAGTTGGATTCTCTCATTCACCTACCATTTATCTACTCAAAAACAGGTTTTTTCCTTCCCTGAGGCTCCTCAAGCTTCAGCACCATGAGCTATGAAGGACACAGGTGAAAACAAAGTGGAAAGGTGACAGTCCCCAAAGCCAGGCTTGAGCGGCAGCTGCTTCAAGTAAAACCCTCTTTGAAGATGTCCTCGGTGTTGTCATCACCACTAAGTCTGTAAAGTAGGAGATGGAATGGGAGGGCAGCAAGCAGGACTTAGACGTAATGACATTTTCGATTTTAATTCTAAAATGCATTGAAACTTCTAGGACACAGCCAAGTTTATGGAATAAAGGAATTAATTCTGTATCATGAGTGCAAACCACCAGTAAGAAACACACTGCATTATTAATAGCAATAACTAGCAGCAGTTAGAACTGGACATGGAACACCAGACGGGTTCCAAATAGGAAAAGGAGTACGTCAAGGCTGTATATTGTCACCCTGCTTATTTAACTTATATGCAGAGTACATCATAAGAGACACTGGGCTGGAGGAAGCACAAGCTGGAATCAAGATTGCTGGGAGAAATATCAATAACCTCAGATATGCAGATGACACCACCCTTATGGCAGAGTGAAGAAGAACTAAAGAGCCTCCTGATGAAAGTGAAAGAGGAGAGTGAAAAAGTTGGCTTACAGCTCAACATTCAGAAAACTAAGATCATGGCATCTGGTCCCATCACTTCATGGCAGATAGATGAGGAAACAGTGGAAACAGTGTCAGACTTTATTTTGGGGGGCTCAAAAATCACTGCAGATGGTGATTGCAGCCATGAAAATAAAAGACACTTACTCCTTGGAAGGAAAGTTATGACCAACCTAGACAGCATATTAAAAAGCAGAGACATTACTTTGCCAACAAAGGTCCATCTAGTCAAGGCTATGGTTTTTCCAGTGGTCATGTATGGATGTGACAGTTGGACTATGAAGAAAGCTGGACTATGAAGAGCGCCAAAGAATTGATGCTTTTGAACTGTGGTGTTGGAGAAGATTCTTGAGAGTCCCGTGGACTGCAGGGAGATCCAACCAGTTCTTCCTAAAGGAAATCAGTCCTGGGTGTTTATTGGAAGGACCGATGTTGAAGTTGAAAGTCCAATACTTTGGCTACCTGATGCGAAGAGCTGACTCATTGGAAAAGACCCTGATGCTGGGAAAGATTGAGCACAGGAGAAGAAGGGAACGACAGAGGATGAGATGGCTGGATGGCATCACCGACTCAATGACCATGTGTTTGGATGGACTCCGGGAGTTGGTGATGGACAGGGAGGTCTGGCATGCTGTAGTTCATGTAGTCGCAAAGATTTGGACACAACTGAGTGACTTAACTGACTGACTGACTGGTAATGGAGAAGAGTGAAAGTTAATGTGCATGCTCTTTAGATATACTTATTTATTTTCATGCAGCATCATTAATATCCCTGGTGTATCCAAACCTGTTTATATCCCATCTGTTTTCTTCCTGCCACAAACAAAACTTCTGTGCCCTAGAAAACTTTGATTCCACTGTTGTGAAGCTTCAGAGTCAGTGTGTGCAAACATTCTGTGTTATATCAGCACCATGTGAGCAGAAGAAAAAAATTGGAAAAGAACAACAATGAAAGCAATGGAATTCTAGAATCTATAAAGTTAAGTCTCATCTTAGGATCAGAAATGAGAGCAATCACAAGTGGAAGCTCATATGTGTATTGGTGGGTTCTTGACCAGTTGAACCTACAATTATTTTGTTTGCTTAAACATGAATCTTTCATGTATTGATGTGCTGCAAGTTTAGCTCATCTGGATTCATAGTGGCATGTAGTGGCATGCCACTTTCCTAAAGAATAGCAATGGAATAAACTTTCCTAAAAAGTCCACATAGTGAGTCTCACTTTTCAAAGTTCATTGTCTCTAGAGGGCCCAAGAATGTAGAAGTGAGTACATAGATTTGATATTGTCACTAATGTCCCTTTGGCTAAGTAACTTTCATCAAATACCCTTAAACTTGAAATGTTATATATGTTTTGTTTATGTGGCTGTGAGAATGCAAAAATGAATGATCAGATCCGTGCTCTCAATGAGCTCCTTTAACTGGGGCAAAGGTTTGCTTAATAGATAGAGCATGTTGCAGCAAATACTTAATAGGCTAGTGTTGAGGAAGCATAGATAAAGGATATTGAATGTCTATTTCAAATAGATTACCCCCCCTAGCCAAATTTCTATCTGTAGAAGCACATCTTTGGTAAAAGATTAAGGACAGCAGAGTTTTCTGACCACCCCCCAATGTCCATCTTTAATCTTCTTAGCATGTTGAAGCAGCATGTTGTATTGGAAATAACTTGAATTTGGAGTCACATTAATTTGTATCCAGGATCTGTGTCTTATTAACTGAGCCTAAGACTTAACTGATGTCATGTAATTTTGTCATGTTAAAGGGTATAAGAGACAATTATGAAGAAAAATCATAACAATAGGTAATATTTCTTGAGTGTTTACTATGTACCAGGCCCTATTCTAAGTGTTTACAGGTGTTCACATTTCTTATCATCATCCTTTGAGGGAACTAACATTATTAATCTAAGTTTGCTGTGCTGTGTGCTGTCCTTAGTCACTCAGTCGTGTCTGACTCTTTGAGATCCCATGGACTATAGCCCGCCAGTCTCCTCTGCCCATGGGATTCTCCAGGCAATAATGCTGGAGTGAGTTGCCATGGCCTCCCCCAGGGCATCTTCCCAACCCAGGGATTGAACCCAGGTCTCCTGCATTGCAGGCAGATTCTTTACCAGCTGAGTTAACCAGGCAAGCCCAATCTAATAAGTTTATAGATGAGAAATTGGATGTAAGAAAAGTTAAGTAGTTTATAGGACATTAAGATAGTTTTCTGCAAGTTAACTGGCTACTCAGGACTAGAAACAAGACAGTCTAATTGTCTTCACCACTATGCAGAAGCTAATATAACCTGATATACCTATCTCAAAGGCTTGTAATGATGCTCAACTGAGATATATGTAAATACTTTGTAGGTTATAAACTTTATAAACATGTGAATACAGATTTTAATAGTGCAGTATGAGTAGTTTAAAAACAATTAGCATTTGCATACAATTGTTAAATTTGCATCATGTATAATTTAGTAATAGAGTATGCCAACCAGCATTTTAATATTTAGAATGCCATGGGACCTTCTGGGAACAGAATTTGAAAGATGGAACTACTACATAAAAATTAGCATAAATAGCCTGACTACTTTCTGTAATTCCCTTTCCCTTGGAGCAGACTTCAGTAGAATGAGGTTTCTCTAAAATTCATTCAGGCTGCTTCAGGAGGGAAGGCTTTACTTTTTTTCCCCAAACTTCACTGAAATGACAGTAAAGAAGTATACAAGGGAATACATTTATCATAGAACTAAAAAGGGGAAAAAGGACCAAGGATTGACCAGAGATTTTGACAAATGTCCGAAAGACAGAAAACATATGGAGTTATTTAACAGATGAACTAGTTGTGGAAGTAACAGCTCACAACACAGAAGGCAAATGGGGAAGAGGTAGCTGAAGGTGGAGGAATTCTGAACGAGGAGCTCATAGACACAAAGAGTTGAACTAAAAATGATGTGGAACTCACAGTGATTAATTGAAATACTACGTCAGAAGTAGTTACACCATGTCCTTCACCCCCACATCCTCATGTGAAGAGACTGTCTCTACTTTCAAACAGGAGAATAGTTCTATAAGGGAATTGAAAGGTCTGGAGTCCTATTGTGGTTCTTGGGTACCCTATGGTGAAGGTATCTTTGTTTTGACTATATGGAAGATGTCCAACCTGCCTGCCTTATTTCTGTCCCTTCACCCTCCAAAATAAAGCTTCCCAACAAATGATATGCCTTCTCTTTCAGGTGGAGAAATATCTACTGAGTACCAAAGAAAATCTATGCCAATTATTTTTTTTAAATCAACTTATTTCTTTACTTTTTTTAAAAGATAATTTTTGGTTGCCCTGCAGGGCATGTGGGATATTAGGGATCGAAGCTGTGCCCCTTGCATTGGAAGCACTGACTCTCAACAACTGGACTGCCAAGGAAGTCTCTATTCCCACATTTCTAAGTCCAAATATACAATGTAGGGTGACATGACATTTGAAGAAACCAACAACTCACGTTAGAAGAACCAAGGGGAGAGAACTGAAGGAATAGAAAATAAGTTAAAACGAAATATATTAAAAATCCTTCAAGAGATTTGAGAAAATATTGCATAGATAAAATAGTAATGAGATGTTGTAAAGAGGAACATGCAAAAAATAAATAGTCATGGAAGTTTAAAATATGATTTGCTAAATACATATTGAAAAGGAGAAAAAATAAAAAGAAGATATAAAGAAAATCACAAAGTGGAGGCTGGATATCGAATAAGAGTTCCAGAAAGATGAAGCAAGAAAATGGAGAGAAGGAAATAACCAGGAAACAATAGAAGAAAATTTCCTAGAGTTTAATTAAATACCATCAACTGTAAGGAGCCTAATAGATGTTCAGCAGAATAAGCACAGAAACGCTCACACTGAGACATGTAACTAAAATTTTGTAATAACAGTGATAAAGCCATGATCCTAAAAGCTTCTGGTGATAAAAGGTCAGTGGGAAATGGAAAAAGAAACCATCATGATGAATAATATTACAAACATCACTTGCTAGAAGAGAACGGGATGATGTCTCAAAATTTCAAAGGAACATTTTTTTCAACATGTTGTTCTTTGTCCTAAATAAAGACCTTTTCAGACAAGCAAGGACTGAGGAAGTTTAACGACTACACACACTTCTGAAAAAAAGTTGAAGTTGCTTAAGAATGTGGTTCAGGAAAACTCGAAATAGAAGGAATACAAGAATAAGAAAAATTAGGAAGACCTGAGAGCCAAGGATCAACACAACGAAAAGAAATTCCAGGGCAACAATTCTATAGCAATTAGTCATTAAATACAGACAACAAATCAGTAAATACAGACATATGAGGGCTCTATAAAGGATTTCTAAGCACATGGATTTATTTTAACAAAGTGTATGATTTTGAAGTGAGTAGTCTTGCTATTCAGGTGAAAACATGGGCTGCATTTGTGAACAAGGAAAAAACTGAACAATTAAAAACACAAAGAAAAAATAATAAAAAAGAACATGGTCAGTGGGAGTTCCCTGGTGGTCTGCTGGACTCTGCACTCTCACTGCTGAGGGCCCCAGTTTAATCCCTGGTTGGAGGAAAGAAAAGAAAGTACCTGCAGTCCACGGAGTAGCAGAGAGTCAGACACGAATGAGCGACTGAACTGAACTGAAATATTGTGGCATAATGGAATCATCTTTTTTGTTATTTTTTGGTCATAGCCCACATATATGTCTATTTTTATTAAATATACTATCAAATGGGAAAAAAAAAAGAAAGTACCACAAAATTTGATATAGCTTTTACCATGTGAGATAAGGAAGGCAACAGAAAGCAGAGGGTTTGAGGGTGTGTTTTGGTGGGAAGGGAAATGTTGTGATATAATAGTGTTCTAACAAGTGCTAATGCATTTCCTTTTATCTAAAATGTTATTAATAGGAATCAAATGTCCATTAGCTAGAAATTAACTACACCACAGTTGTGTCCGACTCTTTGAAATTCCCTGTATTGTAGCCCCTCTGTCCATGGGGTTTCCCAGGCAAGAATATTGGAGTAGGTTGCCATTTCCTCCTGTAGGGGATCTTCCTGACATAGGATCAAACCTGTGTCTCCTGCATCTCCTGCATTGCAGGTGGATTCTTTACCACTGAGCCACTAGGGAAGTGCAACTACACCTCATAGACATTTACAACTTTGCAAAGAAGTGATACGTAGAAAAATGCATTTAACACTAAAACCACTTTGAATGTAATTTAGTCTTGGATAATGCAAAAGAAATTCTAAGATAAGGTGTTGATCAAAGCTCATGATTGTGAATGTCTTATCCTGATGCAGTATAGACATATTGGGTAGTTTGTCTAGAGGATAAAAAGTTAGAAAGAGGTCTTTATTTTATGGTACACACAAACACACACACATACAGCTAGATATTAGGAACAGCACTCAAAACTATCAAAGTTTTCTAAACAATGACTGGTGCTATGAACACTCATACATGTTTTCCACGGACACTGCACGCTACAATGTTCTAATCATAAAGTCATCAGTGGCAGGAAGAATGGGAACCATCTGCTTCAACTCTTCACCACATCACCACCTCCACAGATGCTTTCATCTGCTCTTGAGAAGCAGAATATTTTTTTTTCAAAGAATTACCCTTGGATCATAGAAATGTCATAGAAGGGATTCAGGTGCTCAGATTTTGGAATGGGTGGAGAAACAATTAATCTATTCCTCTCTACTACTTTTTAATTAAGAGGGAGAGACACACCCCCACCCATAAACATAAAGTTGGATTACAGATATACTGAGCATGGTCCTGCCAATCAGAACAAGACCCAGTTTCACCTGCAGTCAGTCTCTCCCATCACAAAGCTTCCATAAGCCTCTTATCTTTCTCCAACAGAGGGCAGACAGACTGAAAACCACAATCACAGAAAACTAACCAATCTCATCACATGGACCACAACCTTGTCTAACCCAGTGAAACTATGAGCCATGCGGTGTAGGGCCACCCAAGATGGACAGGTCATGGTAGAGAGTTCTGACAAAATGTGCTCCACTGGAGAAGGGAATAATAAACCACTTCAGTATTCTTGCCTTGAGAGCCCCATGAACACTATGAAAAGGCAAAAAGATAGGAAACTGAAAGAGGAATTCCCAAGGTCAGTAGCTGCCCAATATGATACCGGAGAAGAGTGGAGAAATAACTTCAAAAAGAATAAAGAGACAAACCCAAAGCAAAAACAATATCCAGTTGTGAATGTGACTGGTTATGGAAGTAAAGTCTGGTGCTGTGAGAGCAATACTGCATAGGAACCTGGAATGTTAGGTCCATGAATAAAGGCAAATTGGAACTGGTCAAACAGGAGATGGCAAGAGTGAACATTGACAGTTTAGGAATCAGCAAACTAAAATGGACTGGAGTGGGTGCATTTAACTCAAATGACCATTATATCTACTACTATGGGCAAGAATCACTTAGAAGAAATAGAGTAGCCATCACAGTCAACAAGAGTCTCAAATGCAGTACTTGGATGCAATCTCAAAAATGACAGAATGATCTCTGTTCATTTCCAAGGAAAACCATTCAATACCACAGTAATCCAAGTCTATGCCTCAACTAGTAATGCTGAAGAAGCTGAAGTTGAATGGTTCTATGAAGACCTACAAGATCTTCTAGAACTAACACCCAAAAAAGATGTCCTTTTCATTATAGGGGACTGGAATGCAAAAGTAGGAAGTCAAGAAATACCTGGAGTAACAGGCAAATTTGGCCTTGGAGTACAGAATGAAGCAGGGCTAAGGCTAATAGACTTTTGCCAAGAGAACACACTGGTCATAGCAAACACATTCTTCCAACAACACAAGAGAAGAATCTACACATGGACATCACCAGATGGTCAACACCGAAATCAGACTGATTGTATTCTTTGCAGCCAAAGAAGGAGAAGCTCTATATAGTCAGCAAAAATAAGACCAAGAGCTGACTGTGGCTCAGATCATTAACACCATGTTGACAAATTCAGACTTAAATTGAAGAAAGTAGGAAAAACCACTAGACCATTCAAGTATGCCCTAAATCAAATCCCTTATGATTATACAGTGGAAGTGACAAATAGATTCAAGGAATTAGATCAGATAGAGTGCCTGAAGAACTATGGACAGAAGTTCATGACACTGTACAAGGGGCAGGGATCAAGAAAAAGAAATCCAAAAGGCAAAATGGTTGTCTGAGGATGCCTTACAAATAGCTGAGAAAATAAGAGAAGCTAAAGGCAAAGGAGAAAAGAAAAGGTATACCTGTTTGAATGCAGAGTTCCAAAGAATAGCAAGGAGAGATTAAAAAAGCTTTCCTCAGTGATCAGTGCAAAGAAATAGAGGAAAACAATAGAATGGGAAAGACTAGAGATCTCTTCAAGAAAATTAGAGATACCAAGGGAACATTTCATGCAAAGATGGGCTCAATAAAGGACAGAAATGGTATGGACCTAACAGAAACAGAAGATATTAAGAAGAGGTGGTAAGAATACACAGAAGAACTGTATAAAAATATTTTCATGACCCAGATAATCATGATGGTATGATCACTCACCTAGAGCCAGACACCCTGGAAAGTGAAGTCAAGTGAGATTTAGCAAGCATCACTATGAACAAAGATAGTGGTGGTGATGGAATTCCAGTTGACATATTTCAAATCCTGAAAGATGATGCTGTGAAAGTACTGCACTCAATATGCCAGCAAATTTGGAAAACTCAGCAATGGCCACAGGGCTGGAAAAGGTCAGTTTTCATTCTAGTCCCAAAGAAAGGCAATGCCAAAGAATGCTCGGACTACCACACAATTGCACTCATCTCACACACTAGCAAAGTAATGCTCAAAATTCTCCAAGTCAGGCTTCAACAGTACCTGAACTGTGAACTTCCAGATGTTCAAGCTGAATTTAGAAAATGCAGAAGAACCAGAGATCAAATTGCCAACATCTGTTGGATCATAGAAAAAGGATGAGAATTCCAGAAAAACATCTACTTCTGCTTTATTGACTATGCCAAAGCCTTTGACTGTGTGGATCACAATAAACTGTGGAAAATTCTAAAAGAGATGGGAATACCAGACCACCTGAACTGCCTCTTGAGATATCTGTATGCAGGTCAAGAAACAACAGTTAGAACTGGACATGAAACAACAGACTGGTTCCAAATTGGAAAAGGAGTACAACAAGGCTACATATTGTCACCCTGCTTATTTAACTTATATGCTGAGTACATCATGAGAAATGCTGGGCTGGATGAAGTGCAAGCTTGAATCAAGATTGCCAGGAGAAATATCAATAACCTCAGATATGCAGATGACACCACCTTCATGGCAGAAAGCAAAGAACTAAAGAGCCTCTTGGTGAAAGTGAAAGAGGAGAATGAAAAAGCTGGCTTAAAACTCAACATTCAAAAAACTAAGATCATGGCATCTGGTCCCATCACTTCATGGCAAGTAGATGGGGAAATAGTGGAAACAGTGACTGACTTGATTTTGGGGGGATCCAATATCCCTGCAAATGGTGATTACAGCCATGAAATTAAAAGAAGCTTGCTAAATGCAAGAAAAGTTATAATCAACCTAGACAGCATATTAAAAAGCAAAGACATTACTTAACCAACAAAGGTCTGCCAAGGCAAAACTATGTTTTTTCCAGTAGCCATGTATGGATATGAGAGTTGGACTATAAAGAAAAGCTGAGTGCAGAAGAATTGATGCTTTTGAACTGTGGTGTTGGAGAAGACTCTTGAGAGTCCCTTGGACTGCAAAGAGATCCAACCAGTCCATCCTAAAGTAAATCAGTCCTGAATATTCCTTGGAAGGACTGATCTCAATGCTGAAACTCCAATACTGTAACCACCTGATGCAAAAAAAAACCAAAACTGATTCATTGGAAAAAATCCCTCATGCTTGGAAAGGTTGAGGGCAGGAGGAGAAGGGAATGACAGAGGATAAGATGGTTGGGTGGCATCACTGCCTCAATGGACATGAGTTTGACCAAGCTCCAGGAGTTGGTGGTGGCTGGGGAATCTTGGCATGCTGCAGTCTATGGGTCCCAAAGAGTCAGACACTACTGAGAGACTGAACTGAAACTGAAACCATGAATTATTGGAATGTGAGTCTGTCTCCTACATGGAAATCTATAACATATTGTTTGACTTAGGGCAGTATGTCTGCTGCCTCTGGTCCTTTGAATCACATGGAGCCGCCCAGTTCCATAGGGGCTTCCCCTATAGCTCAGCAGTAAAGAATTTGCCTGCCAATGTAGGAGATGCAAGGAGTGTGGATTCAGGTTTGATCTCTGGGTCAAGAAGATCTCCTGGAGAAGGACATGGCAATCCACTCCAGAATTCTTGCCTGGGAAATCCCAGGACAGAGGAGCCTTGCTGGCTACAGTCCAGGGGCTTTCAAAAGAGTCAGACATGACTGAGAAACTGTGCATGCACTCAGTTCTATAAATATCCAGCCACAGAGAGCATCATTCTGAAGATCATAATATACAGGGTCCCTTTCCTTTGCCTCTTAAGACTGTCTCCTTCTTGAATTCCTTCTCGAGCACTTCCTACTATTGGCACTGTATGTTGGTCTCAGGACCTACCTTTCAGTTTCCTGCCATGACATCCCATTGAGCTGTTGTCAACTCACATCACTCAAATTTCAACTTTGCCCCCACAATTTGGCATTGCTCCAGATTGAGGGTATCCCTTAGGAACCACAGACTCAACTCTGCCTCCCCTAAGGCTTCACTAAGGTGGTTGATCAAACACAATGATGAGCTCCCTCTGAAAACTCAGTTTGTGGCAGGCATGGGAAGAGAACCAGAAAGCATCCATCCACATGGATATGAAAAATCTGCAGGCTGCCTTCTGCCTGACATAGTCTGGGATTCAGGAAGTCATGCAGGCTAAGCATCCTCCAGGGGCCACAGGTCCGCCTACATGATCACATTCCCTGAAAGGCAAACTCTGCCCTACTTATTCCATGACTCACTCGGCGCCTGTTCCCTCTTGGAATTCACCCAAGGAAAAGAGTCCTCTCAGCAAAACAAAGTTTGCCTACTTCCTTGTGTGTGGCCTGCTTATATTATTTTTTTGGAGCTTTACTTTACAAGTGTTCAGCAGCCTGAGGGCCCTTTCTCTCCATTTTGTTTTGTGTGTCTTCTTCAAATTGGATCTTGGCTAGAACTACTTTTTCGTCCTTAGTGGTTTTAAAACTCACAAGGTAAACTGTGACCCTGAAAGATCAAAAGGAATCCCCTTGGAGTAAGTAAAAAGAGTATCATGTATCTGATAAACATGCTTCCCAGGGCTAGAAAGGGGGCCTCAGGAAGAGGGATTCCAATTCTTTCTTGGTTATTGGAAAATGGGACCAAGAGGACTAGAAGTATTAATATTTCAGGGTAACCTCAGGGAAAAATTTAAAACCCAGTAGTTACCTGAGGCCAGGGAGAAATATATTTTAAAAATGCCCTGTGTTTGGGAATGAGATCACAAGACTTATTTCCTCATTCCTCTGAATGGCAAATTCTGCTGATTGGATTTTACAGGTCTTAGCCTGGGCTATGTAGGAAACAGAATTTTAGGCAAAAAGCTTATATGGTGACTTTATCAGAGGGAGCAAATCCGAGAATCCCAGAGTGAGGAGAAAGGGAAGAAGTACTTCCCTGAAGTAGGGAAGGCAGGACACAAGAGATCATGTTTTCAGGCTAGTCACAGCTTCACAACGAATGGAAGCAACTGCCTGATCTTACGAGGCCTCTTCAGAAAGGCTATATGAGCTATTGCATTTCAGAACATGATGCATTTCATCATGATGGAAGAAAGGAAATAAAATGTATCCTCTGGACAAAGCAGACTCCTGTCATGCGAGAAGGTGTCAAACAAAGAGATATAGACTTTGGCAACTGGAGGGGAATATGAAGGAGATTTCAATAGAATCTGTAAGGCTGATTTGGGAAATGTGCCCATTTTCAATTTCTATCAGTTACGTTTTAGAGATCACTTTTGGGTTATGGAACAATTGTGATGGAGAGATTCCAAGATGGCCCCCAATTTTCCCTGCCTCCTGCTATTCACATCTTTGTGTGATCCCCTCCACTCTAATGTATGAGGGACCTGTGACTTTCTTCCGACTGCTGGGGTAATCGATGGGCTGGGCTTTCCACAGTCAGGCCACATAAAATTGTGACTTCTATCGGCCTAGCATATTTTCTGCCTTTATGTATTTGATAAAGTAAGCCAGCATGTTGGAGAGGTCCACAGGGCAAGGAAACATAGGTGCTCTTTTGGCGAACAGCCCCCAAGGAACGGAACCCTGTCATGATACACGCACCTGGTGTTAACACCTAGGGTTACGGAACTCGGGACTGGTCAGCTGCGCAGAGTAAAGCCAAGCGGCTGACATCGGGTTGTGGTGAAGGGAAGTGCGGTGTTTATTGTAAGGCGCCATACAAGTCACCGGGGCCAGCTAGTGCTAAGAACCCCGACCCTCCAGTGGTTTACAGTGACGCATTTTTAAAGGCCAGGTGAGACAAGGGGGCCCCAGGGTACGAGGTCAGCTTGGGCACAATTCTCTGATTGGTCTACGGTGATATAACTGGGCAGTTTCACAGGTGTTAACATTACCTACCCCTTGGCACCAGCAGGTCTAGGGGCTCATAGTCATGATGTAGTTACCATCTTCCATTTAGTGGGAGTTTTAGTATCTGTAAAACAACTCAGGAAATGTGCATCAGATGCTGTTATCTAGATACTTCAGAGAGGAGCTACAGTGGAGGATCAAGGGGAGAAGTTTGTCCATGGAAGGCCCCCATGATATCCTGCTCAATTATACTACAAGCAGATCCTTCCCATTTGAGCTTCAGATGAGACTCTAGCCCTGGCCAACACCCAGGCTTCATGATGCAATGTTGCTATTTAGTCACTCAGTCGTGTCTGACTCTTTGCGATCTCATAGACTGTAGCCCGCCAGGCTCCTTCTATCCATGGAATTTCCCAGCCAGGAATACTGAAGTGGGCTGTCATTCCCTTCTCCAGGGGATCTTCCCAACCCAAGGATCGAACCTGCTTCTCCTGAATTCGCAGGCAGATTCTTTACCACTAAGCCACCAGGGAAGCCCTTCATGATACATAGGACCCAGTTAAGCCATGCTGGATTCCTGACTTATAGACAGTGAGATAATAAGTGTGTATTGTTTTAAGCTGCTAAGTTTGTGATAATATTGTTATTCAGCAACAGATAACTAATGTACAAGGAGGCGTGGCTAAGAAGTTTGGTTACTAGACAAGAGCCTCTGGTGAATATTAGGAAATGTAAAATAAAAAAGACCTGGAGAATGGAACAGGCTGGAGATCAAGTGCAGACATGATGATCCTTTCAGCAAAAGGAAGGATCCTGAAATGCTACTGCCAAGTGGAAAGACAGTTTTAGGACATTGTAATTAGAAATGCTCAATGGACATAAACAGACTCAAAGACATAGAAAACAAACTTATGGTCACTGAAGGGGGAAGGGGGTGGGGGAGGGATAAATTAGGAATTTGAGATTATCAGATACACACTATTATATGCAAAAAAGATAACCAGCAAAATCCTACTGTATAGCATAAGAAAATGTATTCAATATCCTGTGTAACCTATAAGGAAAATGAATATGAAAAATATATGTATGTATAACTGAATCACTTTGCTATACTCTAGAAACTAACACAACATTGTAAATCAACTATACTTCAATTTTTAAAAAAGGAACTACTCAGTAACAAGAGTGTTCAATGAGAATGTGTGATTCATGTGTTAGAGCTCATTAGACACCAAACAAGAAACATGTTGGGAGGACTTCCCTGGTGGTCCAGTGGCTAAAACTATGAGCTCCCAATGCAGGGGGGCCAGGTTCAATCCATGATCAGGGAACTAAAGCCCACATGCTGCAACTAAGGGTTTAAATGCCACAACTAAAGATTATGCATGCCACAATGAAATGTTTACATCAAGACTTGCACGTAGTAAGACTTCTACAGATGGTTTTAAGTTGACTGTGTCCCTTTGATATAAGGAACTGTAAGCTTACAGTAAGTAATGATGCAGCTGGGCTGCAGGTTCAATGAAGCAAAGATTTCTCAAAGCCCATACCCTCTAGGAGAGACACTGAGAAAAGGGAAGTGCAGTAATAAAAGGAAGACTGCACTTAAGGCTGAGTGCCGAAGAGTTGATGCTTTTGAACTGTGGTGTTGGAGAACACTCTTGAGATTCCCTTGGACTGTGAAAAGATCAAACCAGTCAATCCTAAAGGAAATCAATCCTGAATATTCATTGGAAGGACTAATGCTGAAGCTGAAGCTCCAATACTTTGGTCATCTGATGAGCTGACTCATTGGAAAAGACCCCAATGCTGGGAAAGATTGAAAGCAGGAGAAGGGGATGATAGAAGATGAGATGGTTGGATGATATCACTGACTCAATGGACATGAGTTTTAGAAAGCTCCAGGAGATGGTGAAGGACAGGGAAACCTGGCGTGCTGCAGTCCATGGGGTCGCAAAGAGTCAGACATGACTGAGTGACTAAACAATAACAACCTTTCCCAGGGGGACTCAGAAAAGAAGAGATGATAGGAGAGTCTCACCAGATGCATAGAACAGAATATTGCAGCTCTGAAAGATGATGGTGCATGTGTGCATGATCAGTCGCTTCAGTAGTGTCTGACTCTGCGACCCTATGGACTGTAGCCTGCCAGGTTCCTCTGTTCATGGGATTTCCCCAGGCAAGAACACTGGAGTAGGTTGCCGTGCCCTCCTCCACGGGATCTTCCTGACCCAGGGATGGAATGAGGGTTTCCTGTGTCTGCTGCATTCCAGGCAGATTCTTTGCCACTGAGCCACTGGGGAAGCCTGAAAGATGATGGTAGGATAATTAAAATTTTTTCCCGTATTTGACACTAGAGCAAGATAATGCATACATGCAAGGGTGAATCTCTGGTCTCACCAAGACATGGTATGGTAATTAGGATAATGAGGGAATATTGTTTTATTCAGGCTTTCTTTAGCCACAGTTTGTGTGCTCAGAAGGAGAGAAAGGGGAACTTTTTCACCTGTAATCCATATTTCCTACACATAGGCTGAAGCATCCTATTCTTTTTTCTTTGCCATTTTGTGATGGTTCGATTTCCTACAAATAGTTCTGAGACTTAAGCTACAAAATAGTTGCTTTATAGCTAAATGAGGGGTTTGAGGATTATCAGATGTGGTATCCATGGTTGATTCGGGGCTAGGGA
Organism: Antilocapra americana; assembly: GCA_007570785.1. Taxonomy (NCBI): domain Eukaryota; kingdom Metazoa; phylum Chordata; class Mammalia; order Artiodactyla; family Antilocapridae; genus Antilocapra; species Antilocapra americana. Next base: position 23,673 of record ML660687.1, on the reverse strand, counting down.
GTGGTCAGAGGGAGAGCATTCTAAATCCCAGAATACAGTGTTTTATTCCTTCCTCTAAGACTATGGCTGTTTATAAAATACTGCCAAAATTATAGAGTTCCTTCTATATTTGAAAGCACTGTCTTGGGCCTTCTAAGTAATCAAAGAAATAGCTCAAGGTAAAAAAAAAAAAAGCGCTTAGCAAGCACCTGAAGCACTGAGCTAACACCATCAAAACACTTTGGGTTAGAACACTTGGTGGGGGAACCATCCCCAGAACAATTGATTTTTCAGTACATTCAACAACCGCCGAATAGTTATACCCATCAGCTTAATGGGGAAAATATACACTGCCGTATAAACCTCTGAATGTGTTTTCCAATAGCTACAATTTGAGAGAAATGAGACCTTATTTAAAAGATGGATTCTTAAGGCTGTTGCAATTTTTGAGTAACACTAATGAGCAGGAGAAGAGCTGGCTTCCATAATAGTGCTTTATTTTAAAAAAATGCAACTCAACAGACCACATCCTGTTTCTAGTTCTATACAATTACTGTTACCCGAGGTAGGGTGCCAGGGAGAGGGGGAAAGATCTAACAGAAAGATAAAATCACAGAGGACCCAAGCAAACAGGACTCCTCCTGACACTCTCACCAGCCAGCCATCTTCTTATCCAATATTGGTTTTAGAATATGAACAATGTACAAATGTCTCTTAAAGGGAAAGATACAAAGACAAGTGTTATCTTCACTTGGTTCTTCTTGCATTATTTAAATATGTAGGGAGATTATGCTAGGTACCAAAATCTGTTCATAGATATCATTATTGTACAAATGCAAATCAAAACTAGCTTTACACATAAGATTTGAGCAAAGCTACAAAATGACAAAATACAATTTAACAACATTAATGTGATAAATAAGGTAGATGTGATGAAGTCAAACTGGGACTAACATGTAGATATTCATTCACTCATGCATTTGTTCATTCATTCAACATGCAATCACAGAACACCTGTTTCCAATGGCATTCTCCTGGGGTCTGCAGATAAGTCAGTGAGTAAGACAAACTTTTCTACCTTCATGGAACTTACATTCTAGTGGGATAAGACAGATAATAAGCCAAATAAATGAGTGATATATATATATATATAGTGTGTCTGATGAAAATGAGCGCTAAGGAGAAAAATCTAGGGAAGGAGAGAGGAAGATGTGCGGGGCAAGGGAGTTGAAATTTTCAATATAAGAAAAATCTCACAGAGAAGGTGACATTTGTATAAAAACTTGAAGAAAGTGGAAGAGTGAATATTTGGGTATTATTTGGGGGGAGGGGGAGGCAGTGGTGAGTGTTCCAGAGGGAACAGTGGGTGTGAAACTTCTCAGGCAGAGGTGAGTTTGTTTATAAATGATTCTGTTACAAGGACAGGTGCTTTTGAGTTTAGCAATCTCTTATTGCCACTTGCCATAGGACAACTCAGTTTCCCCACCATTTTTCCTTTTTTTTAAAGCTACCGTGAAACCTTTGCTTTTATTGGGTGGCTGTTAGATCATTTGTATTTTACTGGAGGCTAAAGATGTTCTTATTACATAGATTTGCTTTTTAAAAAAATTATGTTATGTAATGGTTGGGGCTTCCCTGGTGGCTCAGCCAGTAAAGAATCTGCCTGTGATGCAGGAGACCCAGGTTCAATCCCTGGGTCGGGAAGATCCCCTGGAGAAGGGAATGGCAACCCACTCCAGTATTCCTGCCTGGAGAATTACACGGACAGAGGAGTCAGGCAGGCCACAGTTCATGGGGTCACAAAGAGTCAGGCACGACTGAGCAACTAACACTTGATGTAATGGTTAACTGTGTGTCAACTTGACTGACGTCAAGGATGCCCAGACAGCTGGTCAAATATTATTTCTGGGTGTGTCTGTGAGAGTTTTTCTGGAAGAGATTAGCATTTGATTCAGCAGACCGACTGGAGAGATCCACCCTCACCAATGTGGGTGGGCAACATCCAACCTCCACGGGCCCAAATGAAACAAAAAGGAAAAGGAAGGGCAAATTCTCTCTTCTTTAGCTGGAATGTCCATCTTCTCCTGCCCTTGGACCTCAGAGCTCCTGGTTCTCAAATGATCAGACTCCTGGGATTACATCCGTGGCCCTGTGGTTCTCAGGCCTTTGGGACTGGGCTGAATTATATCACTGACTTTCTCAGTCTTCCAGCTTGAAAATGGTAGTTTGTGGGACTTCTTGCCCTACATAACCACTTGAGCCAATTTCTGTAATAAATTCCCTCTTCTGTCTATCTATTCCCTATTGATTGTTTCTCTGGAGAACCCTAAAATATATAATGACAGTACAGTGGTTGTGCAACATCAACATAAACTTCACATATAGAGGCATTGAAACACAGTGACATGGCTCACCAGTAACTGGTCAGTGGGGTTATATGGATGATGCTTAATTTAATGCTTTTTCATTACCATCAAAGTTTAAATATTGAATTAGCAGAATTTCACAGAACATTCACAAACGTCTGATGATATGTCCGTGGACCCTCTATGATCTGGGGAGTCCCACTTTAATAAGCAAGGAGAGATTACTTTGAAGGTGGCCTTCTTTCAGGCTAGCTTATGGCTGTGCATTACTTTAGTGAGTATGGATGATATGGGTGAATGTTTCAACACATGGTTGGGGAATTTTCAGGTTGTGTGGCAAGAAAAGAAATCCAAAACAACATTCTTGGTTCTTTTTTGTCATACTCACGTGTGAGAAATGCTTCTGTGATTTAGACTATGTTATCACCCAGATCCTCTGTTCACAATCATTAGGGGAGGAAACAACTTTGTCAGTTTTTCAGCATAGAGAGATGAACGTCTGGGCAAAGCAGCATCTGCACTTTTTCTATTGCATCTCAAATCCGTGGCTTAGACAGGATGGAGAGCCTGAAGGCAAATTTTGCCATGCTGGCCCATCAGTCAAATGGCAAGACCAGGTCTTAGGGGTGTGGGGGGAATGGAATGTCAGGTAATGAAAGCTCAGGCAGAATGTCTTTTAGCCCATATCTAAGGAGGCTCACAGTTCTGAAAAAATTATTTTCCAAAAAGCATAATATTAGAGTGGTAAGTAAGACCCCATTGTTAGAAATGAATGTAGCTGGCAATATCTGTTACAATAACTGGTGCATATCTTTGACATTTAAGGTGAAACTGGAAGAACTCCAAGATATTTTGTAAAGGAATTGAGCATAATTTAAAAGAAATGATTTTTACTATAGTTACATATTCTTGACCAAAGTTAACTTCACATGAGAAGTTATTTTACAGATGAGTAAACTAAGGCACAGAGAAGGTTAAGTAATTCACTCAACTGCGTTTAGTAGCAGAGATTGGGAGAGATTGTTTTGATAGGCTATCCATATTAAACTGAACTGGCTAGAACTGATTTAAGTTTCTGTCCTTACATTTTTCTCATCAGGAGTAATCTTAGACCAGTCCTCCTTAGACTAGTCCTCCTAACTTCTAGTGTAGACTTCCATGATATTCTAGGGTATAATCTTGGCAGAACCATATGATTATTGCCTTTTAGAATAAGAACATCAATTTTGTTAATATGATATATTAATGCATATATATATGGAATCTAGAAAAGTGGTACAGATGAACTTATTTGCAGAGCAGAAAGAGAGACACAGACATAGAGAACATATGGATATCAAAGGGGAAAGGAGGGTGAAATGGATTGGAGATTGGTATCGGCATATATACACTACTATGTATAAAAGACATAAAGAATAAGGGCCAACTGTGTAGCACAGGGGACTCTACTCAATGTTATGTACTCAGTCATTCAATCCTGTTGGACTCTCTGCAACCCCATGGACTGTAGCCCACCAGGCTCCTCTGTCCATGGAATTTTCCAGGCAAGAATACTGGAGTGGGTTGCCATTTCCTCCTCCAGGAGATCTTCTCAGCTCAGGGATCGAACCTGAGTGTCTTGCATCTCCTGCATTGACAGATGGATTCTTTATCACTGGACCACCTGGGAAGCCCTACTCAGTGTTCTATGGTGACCTAAATGGGAAGGAAATACAAGGAGGAGTGGACATATGTATACATGTGACAGATTTATTTTGCTGTACAGCAGAAACTGACACAACTTTGAAAAGCAACTATACTCCAGTAAAAAAAAAAGAATATCAATTTCATCTGTGCAAAAATCTTTTATTTATATCCTCTGCTTATGCCCTTAACACCAGCACCCACTTTCCTTCCAACACACACACATTACGTACACAATGTACATTTAAGAGCCAGAACTCTCTGGGATCCCAAAGGATTAACATATCATTTTATCAGCTCTAAAAGGTGAGAAATGGAAATCTCCTATTCAAGAGCTTACTTTTTCTTTCCTGTGGGGTATCAAAAGACACATAGCCTCAGCATTAGATAACATCAAGGAGCATAGCATGAGGATGAGGAGCAGAATCTTTAGAGATAGATTTACCTGTGTTGAAATCTCAGTTTTACTACTAACCAGGGGGGTGAGTTACTTAATTTTCCTTGTGCCTCAGTTTGTTCATCTGTAAAACGGCTTTAATAATTTTACCTAATTCATCAGGTTATCATGAGAATTAAATGAATTAATATTTGTGAAGAACATAGAGCAGTACCTGGCACATCATACATACTATATAAGTAACACACTGAAATAAATAAGTAAATAAATAATACATTGAAATAAATAAGCAAATAAATGGAAAAAAGTAAGGGAATTATTATAAATTGTGAAGACATGACAATAAGGTTGTCAGAAAGTGTCAGAAATCCTGAAATAACAGTAGGTTTTATTTTTCAATTTGCGTGGGGTTTCAGTTATGCAGATGGTATTGTTCTTGAGTAGAAAGCAATCAATGACCTCAGAACTATCAGGAATTTTTCCCCTTAAGGTGAAGCATGAGTTGTAAGAAAAAATAATACATATTAATGAAAATACACTGGTAGGCTGAGAAATCAACAATTGCGTGATATTCCTAAAATGTCTTCTTTCAGTATATCACAAAGGACCTCACGAATGAGTAACATTTGTAGAATAAGAACTCAGTAGGCATTAAAACCCAAATACCTTGCAGGAGTACTTGCTTTGTACTTTATAAGAACTGTAGCACATGCTGTCATGCACTGCTAAGATGCTACCTGAAGGTTGAAGCACTTGTTCTCTCAACTTCTGGGACTGTTGGCAGCTAAAAGCCTTTAGCTGTTAGCCCACTCTAGAAATTGTCCCCTGCTGAAGACATCTGGCTCAATCAAGGTCAGACCCCCTTCCTATGGGTCCTTTCTATGAGAGACCAGGATCCAATGACTGCTCAGATGGATATATAAAAACCTCTCCCACTTGATCCATTTTGGAACAATTCTTCAGGGCCATTCTTGGTCTTCATCTCCCCCACAGGATTGGCTAAGGCCTTTGTTGTAATTGCTTCTCAATTCAATGGCTCCATCTACCCAAACCTGCTTCTGTTCTCCCACAGTTATTAGCCCCCAAAGCATTCCCCAATAAACCTTCCTCGTGGAAATCTCCGTCTCAGAGACTAATTCTTGGGAACCTGACCTACAACAGGTACTTATTGAGTAGGGTGTATACCAGCTGCAGTGATATGAAGCCATGGGCATTCTGATATTTCATTTCCCTTTTTTCACAAGGATATCTTCATGTTTTCAATCTTCTTTAAGGGTTTCCTTAGTTTCTTTAACCAGGTCATTATTTATTGGTCCCTGGATCAGATCTCACCAAAGCACCAGGCTACAGTCAGAATCCAAGAATGCAAGATCTCCATAGAACAACGGCCAAGTCCAGGGTGAATAGAATTTCCAATCAAAAGTCCTATACTTAAACTGATCTTTGATGAATGATGAGTGTTTAAGTGGTTCTGATTATGATTGTTAAAGAACAGCTAAGGTCCAATCATGCAACACTCTCCCCTCAAAAGTACACAAAGCAATTTTCAAATGACCCAAAAAAGGGATAGCTCTGTTTAAATGCCTTGTTCTTCGAAGAGTTCACATAATCACATCAAACTTACTCTTATCATTGAGCATAAATTGGATGTATAATCAGTGTAACTGAGAAAACTTGGACAATGTGTTTGGTTTAAAGACACTTTGTCTGAGTAAATGCTGAAGATTTTATTTTTCATCTTAGGCCTGTAGAAACAGATATACTTCTATTCTTCATGTGAAGTGAGGCAAAATCTGGATCCAGCAGAAATGGATTCATGTATCTTTGTGAGTTCCTAAATTCTCACACAGTGCCTTGAGAATGATATTACAAATTTCCTGAAGATACATAATTCTGACAGTAGTAATGGCCTGAACCCTGATACCCAGTATGAGAAACCAGCCAGGTCCCAAATTTTCTGTAGTCTTTTGTAACAACACATAGTATCAAACAGTACAAGTACATTGAATAATTATCACTGTTTACTAAACATACAAAAGAATAGTGATGGTAACAAAGTTAATTATGCCAATTTAATGTAGATTATAGCCACATGATGCATTCATAAAGTTATGATGAATGGTATCTTGGTATCTTGATGAATACTTGGTAATTCTAACAACACTGATAAATAACATTTTGTAAAAATAAGATTGAAATGTGATTACCATTTATGGATTCAACACATCAGAGACACCTCCATTTGGAATCCAGAGCCAGTACTACACATTACTAAAAAATACCACATGGTGCAAAAGCATGCTGATAGTGAAGTGGGGTCATGTGACCTGCTCTCATACCTCTTGGACTGAAGGTTTCGATTGGCATCATCTTTCAAAGGCAGTCGAGAGACGCCCGGCAGCCATGCAGGCGACGGGTGGTGGCACCGGTGGTGCAGAGGGGGGAGATGACCAGCATAGCTCCAGAGCACCTCCTTGCCAGAGTGCTTCAGGCAGTGCTGAAGGTGAGGATCGTCACCGGGCCCCAGAAGGCCGGGGTGGGCCTGGCAGAGGAAGAGCGATGATGGGACCTGCTGGAGCTCATCCCCGGCCTGAGCGGGCACCAGGTGGCCTAAGACCTGCTGGGGATGTAGCACCCTTGGCTGTACTGCGTAGACGTGGAGAGGTGGTGCTCACACTCAGAGTGCCTTTCCAGTCGCCCCTGGAGGCAGACATGGCTCGCAGATCTCTGCTCCCAGATGCCCAACGCCACCAAGGATTGATTAAGAAGGAATTTGCAGTGAATGGCAGTGACCTGCTTGTTAGATGGACTGCTGAAGACCTTGCTTTCATCCAACTTTCTATGAACCCATTCCTTGATCAGCTTTCCCTGGTGGTTTGGAACATTTGGAGCCTTGGGCGCATACCTCGCCAAAGCCTAGGCTGAGGAAAAGAGCTGAGTCCTAACCTTGGGTTCCCTACTCAGCAGGGCATGGGGAATTCAAAGTAAGAGTCTTCACCACTTTGTTATTAGACTCTTAAGTTTTTGCCTGTACTGGCCTTTGGTCTCTCTTGGTTCACTTGTTTTGTTTCTGTGCTGCTTGAGGGGTGGGATGCTTCAGTGTTTATTACAGCAGAAAATAAAACTAAGTCACTTTTTTTGACCCCCCCCCCAAAAAAAGGCAGTCGAACTTCAGGTACAATCATCACATCCTTGAAGGCATAATTATACACCTCCCTGTACCAGGATGGTTGATATATACCCAGGTTAATCAACCGACTTCCATGTTATGCCAGTCCAGATGGCAAAAGGTCTAAGTCTCTGGCTTATGTACAACACTTACTCCATAAAACAAATTGTGTCTCATCTCTGACCCCTGCCCTCAGTAGATTTTACATTCTGTTGAAAGTTATTTCAAATTTTGGTGAAGAATGGGTCTCTCTTGCTGGATAATTTTCTTGAGCATCAAAAATTATAACATTTCCTTTCATCAAGAAATTCCATTGGATTTCTTTGTCTTCAACTCAAAGTACAAGACATGCCTTTATATATTATGGAAGGATATTCTCTTAGATTACAGTGCTGAAATAAATGACACAGCACTGTGAGGTAAACAGCAATTCGTTTAGCAGATTGATTCTGTTTGTGACATTTAAGTCTCTATACCATGACTGATTGCACTAGGGAAGAGGGTGTGGCAGATTACATTTTTCAAAAATGGCCCACCACACAGACTCTTGTGCAATGTGACCTTGCTCCTGTCTCAGCCAGAGGTGGAGTCTATTTCTTTACCTTTTAAATCTGTAGGCCCAGTGACTGTCTAGATCTTTAGAATATGAGAGAAGTAACATTGCCAATTCTAGGCAAAGTCATTAGTTAGCCTGGAAAATTCTTCTTCCTACATTCTGGAAGCCAGGCTCCAGGTTCGAAGTATAACAACACTAAAGGCACCATACTATGAGAAGTCCAAGCCACATGGAGGATGAAATCCCATGCGAAGACAGAGTGACAGGGAAAGAGAAAGAATAAAGTACCAAGCATGTATATGAAGAAGTCACACTGGAAGTTGCTCTAGCCCCAGTTACCCAAACTAATGCTGTAACAGTTCAGGAAGGGCCCAGCTAAACCTTCTCTGAATTCCTGACTCCTAAAATCATTAACAAAATAAAATGATATTTTTCCCATCCATGAAGTTTTGGAATAGCTTGTTACATAGCAACAGATACCTGAAGCAAAGGGCTTTACTAATAACCTGATTAATGAAATGCTTAGGGATGCTGAACTGAACTAAGATTGAGAGACTGCCAACTTATTTTTTCCTGTGAACTTTCCACATATATTGGCAGCATTGCTCTTTCTTTATTCATTTAACTTTGGGCCTTCTATCCAGTTTTCTAAAAATAAGCAATTAATTTACTATGGATAAAAAAAACTGATTAATTAATTGAATGTTCTGAAAAGTATAGGAGGTTAGATGCATGATTGAGACAAAGAAGCCACATGCCTGCTTTTATATTCAGGCAGTGCCACTTGGCAGCAGCTCTATGATGTTAAGCAACTCATGCTTCACATCTATAAAATAGGGACAATAATAATAACTACCTCATAGAGTTGTTAAGAGGGTTTAATTCAAACTTACAATCATGTCTGGAACTTTGGAAGTGTTATATAGATTTTAGCTGGTATTACTTGGATATGTAGTTTGGCCTCTACAATGTTGACCAGTGCAGTGCCCTTCTGTTCAGCATTGTGGGAGTTTGTCTTCAGATTCAGACGGAGATGAGGCTGAATCCTAGATCATCCATGTCTGTGTAAGTCTGGAACCCTGTCTGGGGCTCAATTTTCCCATCTGTAGTCTACAGATAGTAATACTGACTTCTCAAGGTTGTTGTGAAGATTGGACGTGCTCACCAGGCAAAGTGCTTGGTTCGGAGCCTGACATGCGGGTTAGTGTGTTGTCCTTGTTGATTTCTTTGGCACCCCAACCTCCCTGTTTGTTTACACATAGGTTGAGACTCAGGGCTTTCCTGGTGGCTCAAATGGTAAAGAATCCTCCTGCAATGTGGGAGACTTAAGTTCAATCCCTGGGTTGGGAAGATCCCCTGGAGAAGGGAATGGCTAGCCACTCCAGTATTCTTGCCTGAAAAATTCCCATGGGTAGAAGAGCCTGATAAGAAGAGGTTGACTGGTTTACAATTCTTCAGTCATGTTAAGCAGAGAGTGTATATACTCAAGTCCATTCACCCGTTTTCAAGAAAAACCTGGAAGTGTACCTACTTCCAAGAGTAACCTGCTGATATCAGGTTTTCTTTTCTTTTAACAGAACGCCATTCTTGTCATACAAAACTGTACCGTTTGGGTAGCAGTGACTGGCTGAGGATGAGCAGCATCAATTATCTATTACAACTCCAAGCTATCAATCAAAACACATGCTATTTCCTATGCCCCAGGCAACCAAAGGCATCAAACTAACAAGAACTCAGAGGAGCAAATAAACATGAATGTTGAGCTACAAAGTTCCCAGGAACACAAAGGCACAGTAGCAGTCTTTAGTCCCCATCAGCTTACTCTGGCTGGTACCAGATGCAGCTGGAAACAGAGGTGTGGTGGTGGAGGAAGAATGGGGAGAAAAAAAATCCCATGATTGGGTCTGGCATAAGCTTAAAAGAGAATATAAACACCAACTCTCTGGCAGGGAATAAACAAAACCTCATTGAAATCAAGTTAGGAGGGCTTGGCCAATGATTTCTGGAGACTTGCCCCCCTGGACAAAAGCAGTAAGAAAACTGAGAATGATGTCTACTTATGGCAAATAATGGCCAAGTAAGAAAAAATAGAGAAGTGGATCAGAATAAATTATCTTTTAAGTGAGCAGAGTCAGAGACCAGGAAGGACAAAATTCCCAATACCTGTTTTGTATCAGCATGGGAAGCTAGCTCATTTTAACCTGTCATGGTACATAAATCACTCTTAAAAGTTGGTGGAGGCAAGAATTCTCCCTCTAATACATTATATTTACTTGAAAATAGGCTTTCATAAAACTCTAATGGCGATGTAAAACCTGTAAGGATTAACCCCCAAAAGAAGATAATTTTAAGAGGAACAGATGAAATGTATTCTTTAAAGACATTAAAGCATGATCAAATTCTTGGTATAATGGGAAAAATAAAAGAAAATATAAAATCACAGCATACAGCATACAGAGTATGCTAATAGTAGTAGGAGCACTAAATTCCAGATTCCTTCATCAGAAGTAATCTAGTGACCTCAACCCTACATCAAGATCCCAATAAATCATATCATAATGTGGTATTTATTGAGTACCAATTGTGTGCAAGATTAAGTCCTCTTCCTTTCAAATGCCTGGCTTTATGTAATCCTTATAATAGCTCTCTGGTGCAAGAACTGTTTCTAACTCTCATTATGTAGGGAAATAAACTGAGACAGAGAAATTAACTTACTTGCCCCAAATCACACCATTAAGTGTCTAAGTCAGGATTTGACTTTAAACTCCTTGATTCCAGAGTCAATATTCTCAAGATCTGTGCTATACTACCTCTATCTTTATGCGCTTTATGAAGACTTCTCTAACTTGATTACCTAGATCATTCCATGTCATCAGATCACATTTACTTTCTGTATTCTATAACTATAAAGGTAAATAAAACTAAAACTGAATATAAATTCCATGTATTATAACAGGAGAAGACAAGGCAAATGCTTTAGGAAATATTCAAGCATATTTTATACTATTCAAACACTTCCTACAAAGAAAAAATACACAACAGATATTGTTCACTGACTGACAAACCACTAGCTGGGCTTGGAAGAAACATTTTACCAGGCTTAACAATGGAAACAGTGACAGACTTTATTTTCTTGGGTTCCAAAATCACTGCAGATATTGACTGCAGCCATGAAATTAAAAGACGCTTGCTCCTTGGAAGAAAAGCTATAACCAACCTAGACAGCATATTAAAAAGCTGAGACATTACTTTGCCAACAAAGGTCCAGCTAGTCAAAGCTATGGTTTTCCAGTGGTCACGTATGGATGTGAGAGTTGCACCATAAAGAAGACTGAGCACCGAAGCATTGATGCTTTTGAACTGTGGTGTTGGAGAAGGCTCTTGCGAGTCCCTTGGACTGTGAGGAGATCCAATCAGTCAATCCTAAAGGAAATCAGTCCTGAAGATTCATTGGAAGGACTGATGCTGAAGGTGTAATACTTTGGCCACCTGATGCGAAGAGCCAACTTATTAAAAAAGACCCTGATGCTGGGAAAGATTGAGAGCAGGAGGAGAAGGGGATGACAGGGGGTGAGATGGTTGGATGACATCACTGACTCAATGGACATGAGTTTGAGCAAGCTCTGGGAATTGGTGATGGACAGGGAAGCCTGGCGTGCTGCAGTCCATGGGGTTGTGAAGAGTAAGATACAACTGAGAGACTGAACAACAACAATAACAAACAAAGTGAGTCAAGAGCCTATGTTAGCCTCTAAGAGGGCCCCTAGTGGCTCCTGTCTCCTGGAATGCATGCCTTTGTGTAACTCCTTCCCCTTGAGGGTGGGCTGGACCTAGAAGCTTTATTCTAATTAGTAGAGTATGGCAGCAGTCATGAGATGTTCCTTGTGAGAGGAGGTTACAGAAAGCCTTCTGTCTCTTTCTCTCAGAGTCCTCACTCTGGAGGAAGCAAACTGCCATGTTGTAAACTGCCCTATGGATATTTCCACATGACAAGAAATTAAAGGTGGTCTCTGGCTAACAGCCAGCAAGAACCTGAACCATCAAATAATTACCCAATTGGAATCCTGCCAAGAACTATGTGACTGAGCTTAGAGTTTGATCCTCACAGAGGCAAGACACCTTGATTGCAGCCTAAGAGGGATCTGGAGTCAGAGGACCCAGTCTAGCTGCTCTCAGATTCTGGATCCACAGAAAGCAGTGGGTAATAAATGTTTGTCATTGGAAGCCACTAAGTTTTGGGGCAATTTATCATGCAGCCATAGGTAACGAACACAATGCCCCTCTCTTCTTGTGATATAAGGGTGGTGGCACTGCAGATGTTTCCATCTAAGTAAATTAAGCTAGGGAAAAAACCCTCTCAGAGGAAATCTTGTTGCCATGGCAACAGTTACTGTCTTTCTCTGTCCAGTGTAAACACTGGATAAGAATCCCAGTAGTTCTTAGCCCACGAATTTCCTCCATTAAAAGAGGAATTAAATGTTGAGGGAAATGTAGCTAGTAGGCCTCTCATATGGCCTTTGGGCCAGGAATCATACCACAGTGGTTTTTCCCACATTCTAGTACTTACTTCAGGACTGAGTAGAAGAAACAGTACGGGGAGTTATTATTTAGTTTTTGGCCAGAAGAATGGCAGTAAATGCAAACCAGTTAGATCTCCCACTTCCAGCCAATTAAAGAGGACATTCTTTCAGAAGGAGAAATGGGAGTAGGGAAAACAAGCTGAATCCTTTGCATTTGTTTAATGCTCCGTCCACTGACATGATGCTGTCTCATTGGCCCCTCATTGATTTACACTTGAGATGGTCAAAGTATATTTTTGTGATTATGGCCTTGTATTCAAAATATTAAGAGTAACTATCAGAGAAGTGACAGTTCTGATACACAAATTTGGGGGCGACAGGAGTAGGGTGAAAACTGAGTGTTCACTTCCCCATAGCTCAGCCTTTCTTTTCCACGGCCCCTCTCTACTGAGTAGATATTTCTCCAACTAACATTTCTGTCCTTCTCTGGTAATATGGGATTACCACTTCAGGAACAGTGCCCCTGGACCACCACCAGCCCCACAAAGTTCATATGTCTTTCCCAGGAATTTCTGCCTTTACGTCCCAGAAGCTGCTCACATTTTATCAATTGTGGTCATTCTTGAAATTTGTTTATACACCAGCACTTTTTAAAACTTGATGTGCCCAGAGCTACTCAGGAACAGAGTTAATGTTCAGAATCACAGGCCCTACATCCCAGAGATTCTGACTCATTAGAACTGAAATGGGGCCCAAGACTGCATTTTTCCAAGCATTTCCATGCGATTGATTCTGTTGGAGGCGATTCACAGCCATCTTTGATGAGTGCTACCTGGAAAACTTCTCCTTATCAGAACTGTGCTGTAACAAAGAGCTAAAAAATACACATGAGCATATATGCTAACACACACACACACACACACACACACACACACACACAGAGGATATATGCAGTAAATTGTTTCTAAAAAGGTTGTATGTGTATCACATTTTATATATCAGTTCACATGTGAAACGCTTGGCATTCACATGGCATTTCCTTTCAGGAAAAAGACTGTACCTTCAAGGTTATTTCATCCATAGCACCTAGCATGGTGCCTGGCACTTGGTATTGGTTGAATTAGTCTTCATTGAATGAATGACTGACTATTCAACTTGTTCAAAGTGAGGGTAAGTCCGAGAGTAATGGGATGATAAGCCAGACACATTCAACATACAGCAGAGTAGCTTAACATCATTCACTCCTGTCTCCATTTAATAATGGCAATGTACCGTTCTTATTTTATGTTTCAAAAGGGTGAAAACAAAATATAAGAGGGACACTGAAACAGCTCTGTAAATGAGAAGCCTGCTTAGTGTCTTTTCCTCTCTAAGCTGAAAAGTTATAACCTAAGCCTTACCAGGAGATTTTATGATCTATTATATTTGTAACTCCAAGGAGAAAGAGAAAGGATGTGATAAATGGAACCAATGTAAGGCCTCAAATTCCTCTTTTGCAAGTAACAGAGAAGACAAGCTTTCTTCTTGAACCAATGGATTACAAGATAGTAGAGAGCCAGGTGAATCAGACTCTCCCAATAGGTATGGAACAGTGGTACAGATTCTAAAACAGAAACTGGTGAGAATTTTGCTAGGCAAGCATATGAAACTAAAAAATACTGCAAAGAATTGCCTTTGGTGGGCCCCTGAAGCATACTTTTTTTTTAAAACTGCTAATAGGAGGTTTTCCAGCTAGTTTGTTTATGTGACAGCTTGCCTGTTAACAGAAATATATTGATTCCTCTGGCTTAGCAATGAGGCCCCTAAAACACTTCATCCCCAAACTCATAAATTTGTAATAAAAAAATAAGCTTTCCCAAGGAATTTTCTTGCCCTCAAATGTTTGATTGAACAAGGCACAGATATTTTTCCTGATTCTGCAGTTAAAAGCCAGACTTTCCACTTTCTCTGGGTTGACTTATTGAGTAAGCCTTTTGAAAAAGGGAACTTGTACTCAGTGTTTTATTTTAACCTCACTGATGATCTGCATCTAACCAGTAAATTTTTAAATAGCTGTGTTATATATGCTGAATAAATGATGAACCCGATTGTGCTTTGAGCTGTCCTCATAGAGCATCAGGCAGGGTCAAGATTGAGATACAGAAAGAAAAGGAGAAAGAAAGATTTAATATATGGCATGTTCTGACAAGTGAAGAATTATTGATTGATGCCAAACTAGGTTCAAATAAACTAAAACCACCATATATAGTGCAATCATTAGTGACATACTCATCACACACCAAGAAGGGTCTTCTGAATAATGTGTGTAAATAAACTTCATCATCAACATTTAATAAAAGTGATCAGGTATAAGTGCAGATAATAACAGCTGCTCACATTGTATCCTTTCAAGTAAGAGTTATGATCATTGTTTTTTTTTTAATTTTCAACAGCTTTATTGAGACATAATTGACATACAATAGTCTGCACTTTTAAGTATATAATCTGATAAGTTTTGACATATGCACACACCTGTGAAGCGATTACCACAATCAGGAAGCTGAATAGATGTATCACCTCTGAAAGTTTTCTTTTGCTGCTTTATAATCTCTCCCTTCACTCCTCCCACCACTTGCTCAAGTAGCCGTTACTCTGCTTTCTGTCATAATGGATTAATTTGCATTTTCTAGAATTTTATGTAAATAGAATCGTATACTACATACTCTTCTTTTGTTGTTGCTGGGGCTCACTCAGCACAATTCTTTTGAGTTTCATCCACATTGCTGTATGTATCAAATTTCATTAATTTTTTTTTAATTGTTGAGTTGCATTCCATCATAAGGCCATACGAAAATGTTGATACATCAACCTGTTGAGGACACTTGAGTGGTTTCCAGTTTGGACCTATATTACAAATAAAGTTGCTAGGAACATTCATGCACACATCTCTGTAAGAATACATCCTTTGTTTTATCTCTTGGGTAAATGCTTGCTTGTGAAATACTTGCAGGAATCCAGACATGGCTTAGCTGGATGTCTCTGCTTCAGTGATTCTCATAAAGCTGTGATCAAGGTATTAGCTGTGTCTGTTGTTTTATCTGAAGTCTGAGTTTAGGGAGGATTTGTTTCCAAACTCACTCTTGTGGTTGCTGGCAGGTTCATTTCCTCACAGGCTGTTTGATTATGGGTCCCTCTCTGGCTATGGACCAGGAATGCCATCAGTTCTTTGACACATGGGGTTCTCCATAGTGCAGCTCATCTTCCCCTCAGAGCAAGACAACAAGAGAGCAAGAGAGGGCAAGCAAGAAGGAAGTCACATTCATTTTATAAGCTTATCTCAGAAGTGTCATCATATTGCTTTTGCAGAACTCTATTTATAAAAAGTGAGTCATCCCTAGGTCTGGCCCACACTCAAGGGAAGGGCTTATATAGCAGATAAAGATCACTGGAAGCCATCTTAGAGTCAGTTGTCAGACTACCACAGTGTCCTTTATCGAGCTGAGGAAGTTTCCTCCGTTCATTTTTTAAGGAATTGCAATTTTATTTATTTTTAAAAGCTATTTATTTATTTATTCATTAGCTTCAGATGCACGGCTTGCGGAATCTTAATTCCCTGAACCTGTGCCCTTAGCATTGAAAGCCTGGACTTCTAAACACTGCACTGTCAAGGAATTCACAGAGTTTTTATCAGACAAGTATGTTAGATTATCTCAAATGAATTTTACTACTGTTAAACTAATCACTTTTTCTTAGTTCATTAGCATGGGGATGTTTTAAAGTTTGTTTACATTGATTGATTTTCAAATGTTACCAAAATGGAATCTCTGGGATAACATCACTCCATTGTGATGTATTAATCTTTTTATATATTGCTTGATTCTACTTGATAAAATTTTGTTTATAGTTTTTTGCATCTATATTAATGCAGTATGAAGGATATTGGTCTGTACTTTTTTTTTCTTGTAATATATTTGTCATGTTTTCATGAGAGGGTGGTAGTTGTTGGCCCCATAGAACCAATTAAGAAATTTCAGTGCTCTGTGCTTCGTCACTCAGTCATGTCCAACTTTATAGCCCATGGGGTCACAAAGAATCAGACATGACTGAGCAACAAATCACAAAGCATCTCCTCTTAAATTTTTTGGGAAAACTTTGTATAAAATTGATATTATTTCTTTCTTATATATTTGGTAGAACTTATCAGTGAAGTTATTTGGGCCTAGAGTTTTCTTTGTGGGAAGTTTTTTCACTACATGTTCAATTTTCTTAACAGATATAGGCCCATTCAGGTAATCTATATCTTCTTGAGTAAGCTTGGTAGTTCAGGTCCTTCAAGAAATCTTTTCATTTCATCTAGGTTATCAAATTTATTAGCATTAAGTTGTTCATAACATTCTCTATTTGCCCTAGAAATTGTCATACTGAGTAAAGTCAGATAGACAAAGACAAATATCTATGATAACTTTTATATGTGTGTGTGAAGTTGCTTCAGTCGTGTCTGACTCTTGGTGACCCTATGGACTGTAGCCTGCCAGGCTCCTCTGTCCATGGGATTCTTCAGATAAGAATATTGGAGTGGGTTGCTATTTCCTCCTCCAGGGGATCTTCCTGAGCTAGGGATAGAACCCGAGTCTCTGATGTCTCCTGCATTGCCAGGTGAGTTCTTTACCACTAGCGCCACCTGGGAAGCCGATATATAAAATAGATTACCAATAAGAACCTGCTGAATAGCATAGGGAACTCTACTCAATACAATGTAATTACCTATATGGAAGGGCTTCACTGGTGACGCAGATGGTGAAGAATCTGCCTGCAATGCAGGAGACCTGGGTTTGATCCCTGGGTTGGGAAGATCCCCTGGAGGAGGGCATGGCAACCCACTTCAGTATTCTTGCCCAGAGAAAACCCATGGACAAAGGAGCCCAGTGGGCTATAATGGTTTTGCAAAGAGTCAGACACAACAGAGCGATTAAGCACAAAGCAACTATATGGAAAAAGAATCTTAGAAAGAGTAGATATATGTATATGTTTAACTAAATCATTTTGCTATACACCTGAAACTAATACAACATTATTAATCAACTATACTCCAATAAAAATTTAAAAAAACAAGACAAAACATTCTTGTCTTACTCTTTTAATGTATATAGGATCAGTAATGCCACCTTTCTCATTTCTGATATTGGTAACTTGTGTCTTATCTCTCTTTTTCCTGAGCAGTCTGGGTAGAGGATTATCAATTTCATCTTTTAAGAAATGATTATTGGTTTCATTGATTTATTTTTGTTTTTTGTTTTGTTTTCTATTTTACTGGTCTGAAACCAGTAAAATAGCTTTGATCTTTTATTAACTTCTTGCACTTACATTACTCTTCTTTTTCTAGTGTCTTAAGATGGAGGCTTAGGTCATTGATTGAGGCTGCCTTTTCTAATATAAGGAATTAGTGCTATGAATTTATTGTTGAGAACTGCTTTAGCAGCAGCCCATGAATTCTAATATGTTGAGTTTCCATTCTCATTTAACACAAAATATTTTATAATTTCTCTTTTGATTTCTTTTTTTAATCCATAGCTTATTTAAAAGTGTATTGTGATATTTAGCTTCAAAATATTTGGGAATGTTACAAATATTTCTGTTACTGATTTTTAATTAAATTCCACTGCCATTACAGAATCTAATTTATATGACTTAAACACTTTTAAATTTATTGACACTTGCATAATCAATGGCCCCAAATACGGTCTATCTTGGTAAATGTTCCTTGTGTACTTGAAAGAAAGATGTTCTGATGCTCTTATTGAGTGAATTGTTCTATAAACATAAATAAAGTTGCTTAATAGTATTGTTCAAGCCTTCTATATACTTGTTAACTTTCCATCTACTTGTTCTATTAATTATTGAGAGAGAGGTAGTTTTAAAATCTCCAGTTATAATTGTGTATTTGTCTATTTCTCCTTACAGCTCTATCAGTTGTTACTTCATGTACCTTAAAGCTGTTTTATCAGGTTAATACATGTTTAGAGTGGTTGTGTCCTCTTGTTGAATTAACCCTGTTTTCATTGTGAAATGACCTTCTCTATGTCTGGTAATATTCTTTGCTCTTAAACTGAGTTTGCTATTAATAGTCACTAAAGCTTTCCTTGGGCTTCCCAGGTGACTCAGTGGTAAAGAATTTGACTGCCAAGCAGGAAACACAGGTTTAGTCCCTGGAGAAAGAAATGGCAACCCACTCCAGTATTCTTGCCTGGAGAATCCCAGGGACAGAGGATCCTGGTGGGCTACAGAACATGAGGTCACAAAGAGTCAGACACAACTGAGTACACACTTGAGTTTTCTTTTGATCACTGTTCATACGATTAGATTTCACTGTACTTTTACTTTTTACCTATCTGTGTTATAATATAAAGTGGCCTTTAAATTGGATTTTTAGACCCTTACATTTAAGGTGGTTATTGTCATTCTTTAGCTGATATCTACTATCTTGCTATTAATATGTGTTTTCTATTATTTGCCCCACTTGTTCATTGTTTCCATCTTTCCTCTTTTTCTGCCTTCTTTATATTGTTTTTAAATTTTATATCTTCTGTTGACTTAGTAGCTGTGACTTTGATTTGTTGCATTAGTAGTTGCTTTAGGGTTTATACTATGCTTCATTCATTTATCATAGTTTACCTTCATGTGATACTATAATACTTAACACACAATATAAGAATCTTACAATAGCACAGTTTCAACAATTCAACTTGATTAATTAATTGATCAATTAATTATTCTTCTCATTCAGTTCATTTCAATTTAATTCAGTTCTGTCACTCAGTTGTGTCCGACTTAGTGACCCTATGAATCGCAGCATGCCAGGCCTCCTTGTCCATCACCAACTCCTGGAGTTAACCCAAACTCATGTCCATTGAGTCGGTGATGCCATCTAGTCATCTCATCCTCTGTCATCCCCTTCTCCTCCTGCCCCCAATCTTTCCCAGCATCAGGGTCTTCTCCAATGAGTCAACACTTGGCATGAGGTGGCCAAAGTCTGGAGTTTCAGCTTCAAAATCAGTCCTTCCAATGAAAACCCAGGACTGATTTCCTTTAGGATGGACTGGTTGGATCTTCTTGCAGCCCAAGGGACTTTCAAGAGTCTTCTCCAACACCATAGTTCAAAAGCATCACTTGTTTGGTGCTCAGCTTTCTTCACAGACAAACTCTCACATTCATATGTGATTACTTGAAAAACCATAGCCTTGACTACATGGACCTTTGTTGGCAAAGTAATGTCTCTGCTTTTCAATATGCTATCTAGGTTGGTCATTGCTTTTCTTCCAAGGAGTGTCTTTTAATTTCATTGCTGCAATCACCATCTGCAGTGATTCGGGAGCCCCCAAAAATAAAGTCTGACACTGTTTCCACTGTTTCCCCATCTATTTCCCATGAAGTGATGGGACCGGATGTCATGATCTTAGTTTTCTGAATGTTGAACTTTAAGCCAACTTTTCACTCTCTTTCACTTTCATCAAGAGGTTTTTGATTTCCTCTTCACTTTCTGCCATACAGGTGGTGTCGTCTGCATATCTGAGGTTATTGATATTTCTCCCAGCAATCTTGATTTCAGCTTGTGTTTTTTCCAGCCCAGCGTTTCTCATGATGTACTCTGCATATAAGTTAAATAAGCAGGGTGACAATATACTGACTTGATATACTCCTTTTCCTATTTAGAATCAGTCTGTTGTTTCATGTCCAGTTGTAACTATTGCTTCCTGACCTGCATACAGGTTTCACAAGAGGCAGGTCAGGTGGTCTGGTATGCCCATCGCTTTCAGAATTTTCCACAGTTTATAGTGATCCACACAGTCAAAGGCTTTGGCATAGTCAATTAAGCAGAAATAGATGTTTTACTGGAATTCTCTTGCTTTTTCAATGATCCAGCAGATGTTGACAATTTGATCTCTAGTCCCTCTGCCTTTTCTAAAACCTGCTTGAACATCTGGAAGTTCATGGTTCATGTATTGCTGAATCCTGGCTTGGAGAATTTTGAGTATCTCTTTACTAGCGTGTGAGATGAGTGCAATTGTGCGGTAGTTCGAGCATTCTTTAGCATTGCCTTTCTTTGGGATTGAAATGCAAACTGACCTTTTCCAGTCCTGTGATCACTGCTGAGTTTTCCAAATTTGCTGGCATATTGAGCCCAGCACTTTCATAGCATCATCTTTCAGGATTTGAAATAGCTCAACTGGAATTCCATCACCTCCACTAGTTTTGTTCATAGTGATGCTTTCTCAGGCCCACTTGACTTCACATTCCAGGATGTCTGGCTCTAGGTGAGTGATCACACCATCATGATTATCTGGGTTGTGAAAAAATTTTTAATACATTTCTTCTGTGTATACTTACCACCTCTTTTTAATATCTTCTGCTTCTGTTAAGTCCATACCATTTCTGTCCTTTATTGAGCCCATCTTTGCATGAAATGTTCCCTTGGTATCTCTAATTTTCTTGAAGAGATCTCAAGTCTTTCCCATTCTATTGTTTTCCTCTATTTCTTTGCATTGATCACTGAGGAAGGCTTTTTTATCTCTCCTTGCTATTCTTTGGAACTCTGTATTCAAATATGAATATCTTTCCTTTTCTCCTTTGCTTTTGGCTTCTCTTCTTTTCATAGCTATTTGTAAGGCCTCCTCAGACAGCCATTTTGCTTTTTTGTATTTCTTTTCCATGAGGATGGCTTAATCTCTGTCTCGTGTACAATGTCACAAACCTCCGTCCATAGTTCATCAGGCACTCTGTCTATCAGATCTAGTCCCTTAAATATATTTCTCACTTCCACAGTATAATCATAAGGGATTTGATTTAGGTCATCCCTGAATGGTCTAGTGATTTTCCCTACTTTCTTCAATTTAAGTCTGAATTTGGCAATAAGGTGTTCATGATCTGAGCCACAGTCAGCTCCCTGTCTTGTTTTTGCTGACTGTATGGAGCTTCTCCATCTTTGGCAGCAAAGAATATAATCAGTCTGATTTTGATGTTGACCATCTGGTGATGTCCATGTGTAAAATCTTGAGATGGCATCGAAGTACTGCATTTCACACTCTTTTGTTGACCATGATGGCTACTCCATTTCTTCTAAGGAATTCCTGCCCACAGTGGTAAATATAATTGTCATCTGAGTTAAATTCACCCATTGCAGTCTATCTCAGTTCGCTGATTCCTAGAATGTCGACTTTCACTCTTGCCATCTCCTGTTTGACCACATTCAATTTACCTTGATTCATGGACCTAACATTCCAGGTTCTTATGCAATATTGCTCTTTACAGCATCGGACCTTGCTTCTATCACCAGTCACATCCACAACTGAGTGTTGTTTTTGCTTTGGCTCCATCCTTTCATTATTTCTGGAGTTATTTCTCCACTGATCTCCAGTAGCATATTGGGCACCTACCGACCTGGGGAGTTCATCTTTCAGTGTTCTATCATGTTGCCTTTTCATACTATTCATGGGGTTCTCAAAACGAGAATACTGAAGTGGTTTGCCGTTCCCTTCTCCAGTGGACCACATTCTGTCAGACCTCTCCACCATGACCTGTCTGTCTTTGGTGGCCCCACACAGCATGTCTTAGTTTCGTTGAGTTAGACAAGGCTGTAGTCCCTGTGATCCAATTGGCTAGTTTTCCCATAGCCGAGGTCAGGGGCAGTGGCCGAGAGGAGCTACAGCAGCAGCGGCTGAATTCTCCTCATTATGAGTCTTACTTTTCTGTTTCTTTACATGCCTTATAATCTTTGACTTGATGCCAGTCATTGTGAATTTCACCTTGTTGGGTTCTGTATATTTTTGTACTCTTATAGTTATTCTTGCGTTTTGTTCAGGGATTTTTGTTGTTCAGTCACTCAGTTGTATCTGACTCTGTAACTACATGGACTGCAGCACACCAGGCTTCCCTGTCCTTCACTATCTCCTGGAGTTTGCTCAAACTCACATCCATTGGGTCAGTGATGCTATCTAACCATCTCATCTTCTGATGCCTATTTACAGTATTTGAAAAGAGTCAAACCTTTTCAGGTAGTGCTTTTATGACTTGTTAGGCAGGTCTGGAGCAGTGTTCATTTGAGAACTAATCATTCCCTATTCCAGAGGCAAGAACTTCCTGAGTACTCTACCCAACTCCCCATAAATAATGATTTTTCTCAGCCTGGCAGGTGATAACACATTATCCTGGCTCAGTGTGAGTATCAGGCACTGTTCTTTCTGATGTTTTTTCCCCCAACCTCACTTCTACACTTCCACTCTCCCTGGGGCTCTACCCAGCTATCTCTAGTCGTCTTGAGCCCCTCATACTCTAAGCTTTTTCTCTTCAACTCATGTTCTGCCTAGGTTCCCCTTCTTGCACCACAGCCTGAAAACACTCTTAAATGGTGGGCTGGGGCTAATGATAGTTTTCACCTCATTTATTTCCCTCTCTCAGGGATCATCATCCTTTACTGTCTGATTTCCAGTGACTTGAACAGTGTTGTTTCACATATTTCGTCTAATTTCTGTGGCTATTTCAGGCATTAATACAAATCCTGTCCATCTGGCTCTTTCTTGGCTAGAGGTAGAGATATGATTGTTTCATTTTAAGATGAAGAAATGATCTCAAGTCTGAGAATTTCAAAATGACTTAGTGTGACAGTAAATGACAGTGCTGGAATTCATGTGCAGTTCTTTTGACCCCTTCTTTATCTATTTTTTTAATAATGATAAAAAGTTTTATTAGGTGTTGTCACATATGTAAATGTTTCATAAAGATATCACTCCAGTTGTAAATCATATACTTGAATTCATACTCAAGTCACCTCATTAAATACCAAGAAAAGCTGTATCTTTCATATATATCCTGGTCTCAAGTGACTTTATTTTTTTGTTGTTGTTGTTAATTCAACTTTTATTTTATTTTTTTTATGTTTCTTTTTTTTATTGGTTTTGCCATACAATGACATGAAATCGCCATGGGTTTACAGATGCTCCCCCTCCAGAACCCCCCTCCCTCCTCCCTCC
>SRVM01005187.1:0-12353 GCA_007570785.1 Antilocapra americana | reverse complement strand
AAAAAACTATCATAAATGCAGCAAGTAATAAACAGCAAAAGATTATAAAACATGAAGAAATTAATACAGAACAGAATGATTTTGAACATTTCTTTGGGAGGTGACCACTAGGCTGGCCTCAGATGGTTGCTAGTTTCTGAGTCACAGAATAAATGATCGACACAGGCATGGAGGAAAGCAGAATGCCTTACGGAAATCACTGTACTAGTCAACTGAGTTTGTTATGAACACAGCCAGAGAGGTCAGCTGGTATCTATTCATAGGGAACCTGTATAAGTGAAAGTGTAAAGAGTTTGTACTACTCTGTGTAAGTGCTAATGAGCAACCCTCCACACCCAACCATCAAAACAAGAAAGCTTTTGCAATAGGACTTGACATGTGTGAGTCACGACACACCGTCCTTTCCCAGGAGAGCCACAGGCGTCTAATGGTCATTTAATGTTGTTGATCTACTTGGATATACCCTTTCTCAACTCAAGACTTATTATTAACGTTTTTCTCTTTTAACCCCAAATGTCTCTGGATCCTTTTTAAACTCTAGGTATGCTCACTTCTCTCTGTAAGGCGGCAGTATACACATAGATACTTTAATACATACCAGCGCGGAAACAAGGGGCTCTACCATAGCCTTTGGTCCACCTCATGGCTTCCCTTATAGCACAGTTGGGAATATTCTGCCTGCATTTCTGGAGACATCAGTTCAATTCCTGGGTCGGGAAGATCTGCTGGAGAAGGGATAGGTTACCCACTCCAGTATTCTTTGGCTTTCACTGTGGCTCAACTGGTGGGGAATCCGTCTGCCATATGGGAGACCTGGGTTTGATCCCTGGATTTGGAAGATCCCGTGGAGAAGGGAAAGGCTGCCCAATCCAGTATTCTGGCCTAGAGAATTCCATGGACCATGTTGTCTATGAGATCACCAAGAGTTGGACATGACTGAGCAACTCTCACTTTCACCTCTTCAGGCCTAGCAATCTGTTACCTTTCCCAAACAGTAAGTATTTCAGTAAGTCCTACAACAGGGCACTAAAGTGTGGTAGTGTTAAAACGTGATAATATACACAGATCTGGGGTCACACTACTAACCTATAGGTAGACATAAGGTCTCTCTGTCCACATCACCCTGGTAGCTGCTTTAGCTGGTTAATCTTCAGCAAGAAAGGCATGATAGTTCTCCCATTTCCTTTGAAACGACAGCAAACCCAGGGTGTCCTTGACTCTTACGATTTTCAATCACTTTAGGCATTTTGAATCATCAACGGGGTCTCCAGAGAGTTCAAGGGCCATAAAGATTTAACCAGGGAGCTGCAGCCTGGATAAAAGATACCATACCATTGACTGAAAATCTGAACTCAACTCTTTTGATGCTGACGGTGAAACTCTGTGTTTTAGTTGTTTCTAAAACGTTTTCTGAAGACACACGGGATTTCTCTGGAAGAGACTCGGTCTTATATATTTCCATATGTGTCTGATTACTCCTTGCCCCCATGTAAACATTTCAAAAGGAAAGTTAACACCAAATTAAATACTCCATTCTCTTAGTTTTAAACCATGTAAACTTGTAGAACTTGGGACTAACAAAAGACTTTACTGGTATTGGGGAAGAATGTTTTACTACGGTAGTTATTTAGAAATGCTAGGGGATGATGATAAATGCAAGGCCAATGTATACTCAGTGTTGTATTAGTACTTGTATCAGAAGTCTCTGTCCTGATTTCTCTGGCTGTCCAGTGGTTAGGACTCCGTGCTCTCACTCGAAGGGGAGCCGGTTCAATCCGTGGTCAGGGAACTAAGATCCCAGACCCTGCGTGGCGCCCCCTACCCACCCCAAATTACCTGTGTGTGGTGATTCTCTTTGTCCTCTGCACTGGGATTGGGCCACCTCCTCTTCCCTGCCCTTGGTAACACATTGTTCCAACCCCTTTCTTAGCATGACAGTGGCCTAAATGGAATTTGGTCTGTTACCTCCAAATATTATTTTAATCCTTGGGAATGATAGTTGTGGGTTTCAGTTGTATCAGGAGTCTGTGCCTCCTGAGCACTCAGAAAGCACCAGGAGGTTATTTCTGCCTGCCTCTCTCACGGCAAGTAGGTCATTCACCATCCCCATGTGAAACCGTCTTCCCATCTGGGTCTGGCAATCGAGACCCTAATGTCATTCCACACCCCAATCAAAGGCTGGAACACCACACCACTACTCTTTGCCGCTGAGATCAATTGTTAAGCAGGGTTGTCCATCTTCAGGGCAGACTCCTGACCCAGTCCGGACCTCTACTCTCTGGCTAACCGGGGACCTGAAGGTCTGTTCCCCAACCTCTCGGGACCCTATACACCTCCCTTTTCAGGTGCCCACCTCTTCTCTTCCTTCCTTCCCTTCCTTCTCAACAGAAAATTCACAAAACACACACAAATATCATCTTTTCACCTTTTGGTGTTTATTTTCATCGCAGCCATCAGTTGACTATGTCAGAGTGAGAGTCAGTCTTTTCCTGGTTGGCCATTTCGAAGCAAGCAAACCTCTGGAGACACAATTCTAAACCAGCATTTTCTACTCCGTTACTGGCTGCCCACGTTGTATTTCTCCAGGGCCTCTTTCTCCTGGGGAATGCGGAGCTTATCTTTTCTTTCGATTCCGCCTCCTTCTTTGACTCTGCCTCATACGCTGGGACCTTTTCCTGCTTTGTTTCAATTTCTTACGTGTGCAGGAATGGGAAAAACAGGTTGGTTTTCAGGTTTTCTTCACTTGCTCTTACCATGTTGCGTATAACCGGATTCTTTTACTCAAGGTTCCGTGTAGAGGTCTTCTGACCCTCATCGTCATCTTCCGTGCCTGGAAAGACAAGGGAAGGGTATTCGTTTTGAGGAAAGGCTGTAAAAACTGAGTTTGAAGGGAGATTTCATGAAAAAGGGATGTGGGCTGAGGAGGGGTTTTGTGTCAGGAAAGGGTAGCACAGAGGCTTTGGGCAACAAAGTCAATGGGGTGGATGGGGAGCTTAGCTGGAATCATCTTAACTTCACCCCGCCTATGTTCCTCTGATGACCAAGGGTCCGAGGGCAAAGGGGCTTCTTTCTTCCTTTCACTGCTGAAGCAAGCCGCTTTGAAACTCTTCTTGGCTGCTGTGGCTTCCTGGTTACCTTAGTCATGTCGATGCCAAGAAGTGGCCCAACCCAGAATCTCTGCCTCTGATCTCCCTATATATTGCCTTTCAGAACAATGAGGAGTCATGCCCTTCAATGTGATTGGTCAGCTAGGCACTCCCCCCAGCCAATGGTGGCTTTGGGGCCTTAGACATCACAATATACCATTGGGCCCATCAACATGGCCTAGTGGATGCTGAGGGAGGGCATGATACAACTTTACCACTCATGACAAGCACTTCATGGATGATTCTGGGGAGTGGTGATTCAGGGTCATGGGGTTTCTTCTCATCACCTTCACAATTTCCTTCAGTGCCCTTTATTCTTGGACTTAAATGTCCCCCTTCAACAGTCCTGCCTCCTCCATCCTTGTAGGAACTTCTGCCAAGCAATTTGCATCCCTTTCAGCCATTCCGATTCCTCGAGTCACTTCATCTCTAGACCACCTTCTTCCTGGTGGGGGTTTTGAGGGGCTTAAGGAACTTAGAAGCAAGGACCTAAAGTGGAAAAAGTAGTTAAGAACAGGTTGGGTGTGTTTTCTACTCCAATGAGCTTTAGAGACCCCAAGGCCTGGTGAAACCTCAGTCTGTTGCCCCAAGGTCAATCCACAGTCTCCATAAGATTATGTATCAGAGCAAAGAAAGTGTTAAATGGCTCCTACACTAATATTGTTGGGGACACTTCAACTCTCATATTGAGTAGGAAAATTCAAATTGCTCCATCTAACAGAAATACATACATGATTAAAACAAACAAAAAAAATTAGGGCGCCAAAAGCTAAGAGATGGATGGCCATTGCACCACCGATTCTTGACTGAATCCCTTCCCCAGTGGTCCCTCATTGACAGTTATCATCAGGTAGGGCCCACTGGGCAGCTGACCAACAGCTGAACAGGGCAAGTACCAGTAGGTACCTCATTGGTAGTTCACTGCTTGTGGTCGGTTCCAAGGGATTCACTGACCAGTGCCTGAGCAAGACCTGGTGCTTAGTAACAGGATGTAGAGTAGTAAGGCACAGCGATGGCTACCTGCTAAGGGGTGTGCCCATGCTGCTCTGTTATGTAAGGATACTTTGGGACCAGTGTGCCGGGATCTTTTTGATGTACTCCTTTCCAACCTCAAGTTTTGATTTCACATGCTTGTTTATTTTTTTGTACAGCATTCTTTTCATTGCATTCCCAGGCATGCCTCTTTGCAGTGCTTATCTATATGCCCCTTCATCAGCTGCCACTTGATCACAGCCACTGCGTGTATCATAGCTAATATTTCAAACCCAGGAAGAATGAGAAGGCTGGCCCACCTTGAGATCAACTTCGACAAACCTTGACATCCACGGGATGCTTATTCTTTTAACCTCGCAACAGGGAGGGATGAGCACAGCCCTTTGCAGCTAGCCATTGGTGTGCTTGGTTTCTACCCATCCTGTTCGAAGGAAACAGGTTTTGCTCAGGCTTGCTTGGGGCCTCAGATGGCCTCATTAATAAGCGGCCCATTGTCAATGAGTGGCCATTAGTTGTCCTGCTAAGCTATTGATTGGCACCACAGTAAGCCCTACCCAAAATTTACTGTCAGTGAAGGACCTTTGGGGAAGTTACTAAGTCAAGATTGGTGCGGTGGTCCTCAGGTGGAGTGTGAGAAACGAGACAGATTCAGGCCTTCTTCTGGAGGGCCAGGAGGCTGTGCTTTTGTAGCAGGTCCTTGTTGGTTGCCTATTCTATATATAGTGGTGTTTATATATTAATCCCCTACTCCTGATTTATCCCTCCCCCCACCCAACTTCCCCTTGGTAACAATCAGTGTGGCTTTTTGTAGAGTGTGTTTTTGATGTTCTTTGGGGATGTCAGGTTTTAGTTTGATGTAGCCCTACTTTTCTCTTTCCCCTTTTGTTTCGTATGATTTTGGTGTCACATACAGAAAATCATTTCTAAGATCGATGCTTACAACTACTTCAGTACGTTTTACTCTAGTAATTTTATAATTTCAGATCTGACATTTCAATACTGTATCAACTTTGAGTTTAGTTTTGCATATGGTATAAGGTGAGAGTCCAGTTTCATTCTTTTGCATTCAGATGTACACTCGCCCCCTGTCGTTAATTGAATAGATGGCAAGGTGACATTTAATCGTGATCATCTCAAGGCAGAAACGGCTGACAAGCCTGTAGGACAGGCACTGTGGTGAGGGACCTGGCCAGGAGCATGTAAAGTCTGGGGAGTCCCACTTGATTCTCGCTGATATGTGGATGTGGTCCTGGGGAGATGGGTTCTGCCTCTTAACAAGTAGACTTGCTCTTGACCTCTGCCAAGCAAGAGAAGCCTCTGGGCCATCAGGATTTTGCTCTTCTCATGAGTGCACGGGCACTGCTTTGGCATTTGCGTTTGGTGTCATGCAAATGGGTGGTCTTAATACAAAGACATAGAGTTCCTCTTGACTACTGATAAAAGAATCTTCTCATTTAAGTTCCCCTGACTGCTGATCCACTCTCTAGGTTATGGTTTGCACTCTATTTTCCTTCAAATTCTCAGACATACTTGGCAGAAGAGAGTGATTTTCTCTCTTGCAGTCTTAGATAATTCGACTTCTGGTAATATTTTATATCACGCAGTGTTGATTTCTAATGTGTTGACCTCTCTGGCATGCATTTCTCATAAGACACATACTCAAAAAACTTTCATAAAAGCTGCAAGTAATAAATAGCAAGTGATTAGAGAACGTGAAGAAATTAATACTCAAGAGAATGATTTTGAACATTTCTTTGGGAGGTGACCACTAGGCTGGCCTCAGATGGTTGCTACTTTCTGAGTCACCGACGATAGGATAGGCACAGGCTTGAAGGAAAACAGAAGGTCTTAGGGAAATCACTGAATTAGTCAACTGAGTTTGTTATGGACAGAGCCAGAGAGGTCAGTTGGAAGCTATTCATAAGGAACCTGTATAAGTGAAAGTGTAAAGAGTTTCTACTACTCTTTTTAAGTACTAATGAGTAACCCTCTGCACCCACCCATCAAACCAAGACAGCTTTTGCAATAGGACTTGACATGTCTGAGTCCCGAGAAACCAGCCTTTCCCAGCAGAGCTGCAGGCATCTGATGTTCATTTAATGTTGTTGATCTACTTGGATATACCCTTTCTCAACTCAAGACTTATTATTTACGTTTTTCTCTTTTAACCCCAAACATCTCTGGATCCTTTTTAAACTCTAGGTATCCTCACTTCTCTCATCAAGGCGGCAGTATACCCATAGATACTTCAATACAATCCAGCTCTGGAACAAGGGCCTCTACCATAGCCTTTTGGTCCACCTCAGGGCTTCCCGGATAACTCAGTTGGGAAGATTCTGCCTGCAATTCTGGAGACATCAGTTCAATTCCTGGGTCAGGAAGACCTGACGGAAAAGGGATAGGCTAGCCACTCCAGTATTCTTTGGCTTTCCTTGTGGCTCAACTGGTGGGAAATCCGTCTGCCATGTTGGAGAGATGGGTTTGATCCCTGGATTGGGAATATCCCCTGGAGAAGGGAAAGGCTGCCCAATCCAGTATTCTGGCCTGGAGAATTCCATGGACCGTGTGGTCTATGAGGTCACCAAGAGTTGGACATGACTGAGCAACTCTCACTTTCAACACTTCAGGCCTAGCAATCTGTTACCTTTCCCGAACAGCAAGAATTTCAGTAAGTCCTACAACAGGGCATTAAATTGTGGTAGTGGTAAAAGGTGATAATATACACAGATCTGGGGTCACACTACCAACCTATCAGTAGACATAAGGTCTCTCTGTACACAGCAACCTGTTAGCTGCTTTAGCTGGTTAATCTTCAGCAAGAAAGTCATGATAGTTCTCCCATTTCCTTTGAAAGGACAGCAAACCCAGGGTGTCATTGACACTTACCGATTTTCAATCACTTTCGGGACTTTGAATAATCAACGGGGTCTCCTGGGAGTTCAAGGGCCAGAAAGATTTAACCAGGGAGCTGCAGCCTGGATAAAAGATACCATATCATTGACTGAAAATCTGAACTCAACTCTTTGGATGCTGAAGGTGAAACTCTGTGTTTTAGTTGTTTCTAAAACATTTTCTGAAGACACACTGGATTCCTCTGGAAGAGACTCGGACTTGTATATTTTCATATTTTGTTGACTACTCCTTGACCCCATTTATACATTTCAAAAGGAAAGTTAACACCAAAATAAATACTCCATGGTCTTACTTTTAAACCACGGAAACTTGTAGAATTTGGGACTAACAAAAGACTTTACTGGTATTGGGGAAGAATGTTTTAATACGACAGTTATTTAGAAATGCTAGGGAATGGTGATAAATGCAAGGCCAACGTATACTCAGTGTTGTATTAGTACTTGTATCAGAAGTCTCTGTCCTGACTTCTCTGGCTGTCCAGTGGTTAGGACTCCATGCTCTCACAAGAGGGGAGCCGGTTCAATGCCTGGTCAGGGAACTAAGATCCCAGACCCTGCATGGTGCCCCTACCCACCCCAAATTACCTGTGTGTGGTGATCCTCTTTGTCCTCTGCACTGGGATTGGGCCATCTCCACTGCTCTGCCCTTGGGAACACACTGCTCCCACCACTTTCTTAGCATGTCAGTGGCCTAAGTGATATTTGGTCTGTTACCTCCAAACATTATTTTAAACCTTGGGAGTGATAGTTGTGGGTTTTAGTTTTATCTGCAGTCTGTGCCTCCTGAGCACTCAGAAAGCACCAGGAGGTGATCTCTGCCGGCCTCTCTCACGGCAAGTAGGACATTCATTATCCCCATGTGAAACCCCCTTCCCATCTGGGTCTGGCAATCGAGACCCTAATGTCATTCCACACCCCAAACAAAGGCAGTAACACCACACCACTACCCCTTGCCGCTGAGATCAATTATTAAGCAGGGTTGTCCATCTTCAGGGCAGACTCTGGACCCAGTCCGGACCTCTACTCTCTGGCTTACTGGGGACCTGAACGTCTGTTCCCCAACTTCTCGGGACCCTATATCCCTCCCTTTTAAGGTGCCCATCTCTTCCCTTCCTTCCGTCCCTCCCATTCCATCAGAAAATCCACACCACACACACAAATATCATCTTTTCACCTTTTGGTGTTTATTTTCATCGCAGCCATCAGTTGACTATGTCAGTGTGAGAGTCAGTGTTTTCCTGGTTGGCCATTTCGAAGCCAGCAGACCTCTAGAGACACAATTCTAAACCGGCTTTTTCTCCTCAGTTACTGGCTGCCCACGTTGTATTTCTTCAGGGTCTCTTTCTCCTGGGCTGGCCGAGTTTATCTTCTCTTTCGATTCTGCCTCTTTCTTCCACTCTGCCTCATAAGTTGGTACCTTTTCCTGCTTCGTTTCTATTTCTTACATGCACAGGAACAGGAAAAACAGGTTGGTTTTCCGGTTTTCTTCACCTTCTCTGACCGAGTGGCGTATGACAAGATTCTTTTTCTCAAGGTTCCGTGTAGAGGTCTTCTGACCCTCATTGTCATCTTCCGTGCCTGGAAAGAAAAGGAAAGGATATTCGTTTTGAGGAAAGGGTGTAAAAACTGAGTTTGAAGGGAGATTTCATGAAAAAGGGATGTGGGCTGAGGAGGGGTTTTGTGCCATGCAAGGGCAGCACAGAGGCTTTGGGCAACAAAGTCAATGGGGAGCATGGGGAGCTTAGCTGGAATCATCTTACCTTCAACCCACCTCTGTTCCTCCGATGACCAAGGTTCCGATGGCAAAGGGGCTTCTTTCTTCCTTTCACTGCTGAAGCAAGCCGCTTTGAATCTCTTCTTGGCTGCTGTGGCTTCCTGGTTACCTTAGTCATGTCGATGCCAAGAAGTGGCCCAACCCAGAATCTCTGCCTCTGATCTCCCTAAATATACTCTTTCAGGACAATGAGGAGCCACGCCCTTCAATGCGATTGGTCAACTAGGCACTCCCCCCAGCCAATGGTGGCTTTGGGGCCTTCGACATCACAATGTACCATTGGGCCCATCAACATGGCCTAGTGGATGCTGAGGGAGGCCGTGACACAACTTTCCCACTGCTGACAAGCGCTGCATAGTGGATTCTGGGGAGTGGTGATTCAGGGGCATGGGGTTTCTTCTCATGACCTTCACACTTTCCTTCAGTGCCCTTTATTCTTGGACTTAGATGTCCCCCTTCAACAGTCCTGCCTCCTCCATCCCTGTAGGAACCTCTGCCAAACACTTTGCATCCCTTTTCAGACTTTCCAATTCCTCGAGTCACTTCATTTCTAGACCACCTTCTTCCTCGTGGGGGTTCATGAGGGGCTTAAGGACCTTAGGAGCAAGCACCTAAGGTGGAAAAAAGTAGTTAAGAACAGACTGGGTGTGTTTTCTACTCCAATGAGCTTTAGAGACCCTAAGGTTTGGTCAATCCTCAGTCGGTTGCCCCAAGGTCAATACACAGTCTCCAAAAGATTATGCATCAGAGGAAAGAAAGTGTTAAATGGCTCCTCCTCTAATATTGTTGGGGTCACTTCAACTCTCATATTGAGTAGCGAAGTTCAACTTGCTCCATCTACCAGAAATACATACATGATTAAAATAAAAAAAATAAGTAGTGCGCCAAAAGGCAAGAGACGGATGGCCATTGCACCACTCATTCTTGACATATTCCAATCCCCAGTGGTCCCTCATTGACAGTTATCATCAGGTAGGGCCCACTGTGGGGCTGACCAAAAGCTGAGCAGGAAAAGTACCATTATGTACCTCATTGGTAGTTGATTGCTTGTGGGCGGAGCCAAGGTTTTCACTGACCAGTGGCTGATCAGGACGTGGTGCTTAGTAACAGGAGGTAGAGTAGTAAGGCACAGCAATGGCTACCTGCTAAGGGCTGTGCCCACGCTGCTCTGTTACGTAAGGATTCTTCGGGTCCAGTGTGCCGGGAACTTTTTCATGGACTCCTTTCCAACCTCAGGTTTTGATTTCACATGCTTGTTTATTTTTGTACAGCATTCTTTTCATTGCATTCCCAGGCATGCCTGTTAGCAGTGCTTATCTATATGCCCCTTCATCAGCTGCCGCTTGATCACAGCCACTGCGTGTATCATAGCTAATATTTCAAACCGAGCAAGAATGTGAAGGCCCGGCCACCTTGAGAACTACTTTGACAAACCTTGACATCAACGGGATGCTTATTCTTTTCACCGCCTAACAGGTGTTGATGAGCACAGCCATTTGCAGCTAGCCATTCGTGTGCTTGTTTTCATCTCACCCTGTTCCTAGGCAACAGGTGTTGCTCAGGCTTGTTTGGGGCCTCAGATGGCCCCAGTCATAAGCAGCCAATTGTCAATGAGTGACCATTAATTGTTCTGCTCAGCTATTGATTGGGACTACAGTGAGCTCAGCCCAAATTTACTGTCAGTGAAGGACCATTGGGGAAATGACTAAGTCAAGGGGGGTGCGATGGTCATCAGGTGGAGTGTGAGAAATGAGGCAGATTCAGGCCTTCTTCTGGAAGGCCAGGAACCTGTGCTTTTGTAGTAGGTCCTTGTTGGTTACCTATTTTATATATAGTGGTGTCTATATGTTAATCCCCTACTCCTGATTTATCCCTCCCCCCACCAACCTACCCCTTTGGTAACCATCAGTGTGGCTTCTATGTAGAGTGTGTTTTTGATGTTCTTTGGGGAAGCCAGGTTTTAGATTGATGTAGCCCTACTTTCCTCTTTCCCCTTTTGTTTCCTATGCTTTTGGTGTCACATACAGAAAATCATTTCTAAGATCGATGCTTACAACTTCTTCAGTCCATTTTCCTCTACTAGTTTTATAATTTCAGATCTGACATTCAAATCTTGAATCAACTTTGAGTTTAGTTTTGCATATGGTATAAGGTGAGAGTCCAGTTTCATTCTTTTACATTCAGATGTCTAGTCGCCCCCTGTGGTTAATTGAAGAGATGGCAAGGTGACATTTAATCGTGATCATCTCAAGGCAGAAATGGCTGACAAGCCTGTAGGAAAGGCAGTGGAGTGAGGGACATGGCCAGGAGCATGTAAAGTCTGGGGAGTCCCACTTGATTCCCGCAGATATGTGGATGTGGTCCAGGGCAGGTGGGTTCTGACTCTTAACACGTAGACTTGCTCTTGACCTCTGCCAAGCAAGATAAGCCTCTGGGCCATCAGGCTTGTGCTCTTCTCATGAGATCACGGGCACTACTTTGGCGTTTGCATTTGGTGTCATGCAAATGGGTGGTCTTAATACAAAGACATAGAGTTCCTCTTGACTAGTGATAAAACAAGCTTCTCATTTAAGTTCCCCTGACTGCTGATCCACTCTCTAGTTTAGGGTTTGCACTGTATTTTCCATCAGATTCTCAGGCATACTTGGCAGAGGAGAGTGATTTTCTCCCTTGTAGTCTTAGGGAATTCGACTTCTGGTAATATTTTATATCACACACTGTTGATTTCTAATGTGTTGACCTCTCTGGAATGTGTTTCTGATAAGACACATACTCAAAAAACTATCATAAAAGCTGCAAGTAATAAACAGCAAGTGATTAGAGAATGTGAAGAAATTAATACACAAGAGAATGATTTTGAACATTTCTTTGGGAGGTGACCACTAGGCTGGCCTCAGATGGTTGCTAGTTTCTGAGTCACCAAAGATAGGATAGACACAGGCTTGGAGGAAAGCAGAAGTTCTTGGGGAAATCACTGTATTAGTCAACTGAGTTTGCTATGGACACAGCCAGAGAGGTCAGTTGGAATCTATTATGAGGGAACTTGTATAAGTGAAAGTGTAAAGAGTTTCTACTACTCTGTGTAAGTGCTAATGAGCAACCCTCCGCACCCACCCATCAAACCAAGACAGCTTTTGCAATAGGACTTGACATGTCTGAGTCACGACACACCGTCCTTTCCCAGGAGAGCCACAGGCGTCTAATGGTCATTTAATGTTGTTGATCTACTTGGATATACCCTTTCTCAATTCAAGACTTATTATTTATGTTTTTCTCTTTTAACCCCAAAGGTCTCTGAATCCTTTTTAAACTCTAGGTATCCTCACTTCTCTCTGCAAGGTGGCACTATCTCCATAGATACTGCAATACATACCAGCGCAGAAACAAGGGCCTCTACCTTTCCCTTTTGGTCCACCTCAGGGCTTCCCTGATAGCTCCGTTGGGAAGATTCTGCCTGCATTGCTGGAGACATCAGTTCATTTCCTGGGTCGGGAAGATCTGCTGGAGAAGGGATAGGCTAGCCACTCC
>ML660682.1:200656-222437 GCA_007570785.1 Antilocapra americana | reverse complement strand
TGCAGTTCTTCTGGCTAATTTTCACTATTATACATCTTTTTAGTCATAAAATGCTGTCATTATTACTTACAGGACCACTAAAATGCAGCACTTATGAAATTAGGCAACAATTTTTAAGTGCTAATCATACATTACACAGTCCTCTGCTGTCTATGAGTTTAATTAAATTTCAAATAATTTTGGTAGTGATCACTAATAGTCATTTAGCACTTTCTATATGCCTTGCACCATTCCAAATACTTTATATATGTTATCATATTTTATCTCCTTTTTTATAAGATAATTCTAAGACTAAGAAAATTTAAGTGATTTGCCAAGGTCACAAAGCTAGTAAGTGAAAGAACTAAAATTGGCACTATTATTGAATATTCTTTTAATATAAACCATACCCATGAACAATAAAAACACTGGTGAGCCAAAATAACATAGAATTTTCTTTTCTTTTCTTTTTTTTTGAGTTTGTCATTTTTTACTGAGAG
Source organism: Antilocapra americana (assembly GCA_007570785.1). Taxonomy (NCBI): domain Eukaryota; kingdom Metazoa; phylum Chordata; class Mammalia; order Artiodactyla; family Antilocapridae; genus Antilocapra; species Antilocapra americana. Next base: position 221,958 of record ML660682.1, on the reverse strand, counting down.
GCCAGGGATAGCACAAGTCAATATTTATGCATAGGTAGCAAGGGAGATTCACATTATGTGATTTCAGAGAACACAATGGAATGCTTTTCAACTCATTTAAAAATATATATTTTCAACTACACCTTTGACTATCTAGTGTTCCATTGTTTTCTATGATTGTGGTTTTCATTCTGTCTGCCCTATGATGGGTAAGGATAAGAGGCTTGTGGAAGCTTTCCGATGAGAGGGACTTGCTGTGGGGGAACCTTGGTCTTGTTCTGATGGGTGGGACCATGCTCAGTAAATCTTTAATCAAATTTTATGTTGATGTGTGGGGATGTTTTCTCTCCTTGTTGTTTGGCCTGAGACCAAACTATGGTAGAGTTAATGGCTGATGAAACGTGGTCCACTGGAGAAGGGAATGGCAAATCACTTCAGTATTCTTGCCTTGAGAACCCCATGAACAGTATGACAAGGCAAAAAGATATGACATTGAAAGATGAACTTCCCAGGTCAGTAGGTGTTCAATATACTTCTGGAGAAGAGTGGAGAAATAACTCCAGAAAGAATGAAAAGACAGAGCCAAAGGGAAAACAACACCCAATTGTGGATGTGACTGGTGACAGAAGTAAAGTTCAGTGCTGTAAAGAACCATATTGCAAAGGAACCTAGAAAGGTAGGTCCATGAATCAAGGTAAATTAGAAGTGGTCAAACAGGAGATGATAAGAGTGAACATCGACGTTTTAGGAATCAGTGCACTAAAATGGACCCAAATGCCCAAATTTAATTCAGATGAACATAAGATATCTACTACTGGGAGAAAGAATCCCTTAGAAGAAATGGAATAGCCCTCGTAGTCAATAAAAGAGTCTGAAATGCAGTACTTGGGTGCAGTCTCAATAATGACAAAATGATCTCTGTTCATTTCCAAGGGAAACCATTCAATATCTTAGTAATTTAAGTCTCCAATAACTAATGCTGAAGAAGCTGAGGTTTAACGGTTCTGTGATGTTCTACAAGATCTAGAATCAATACCAAAAAAAAAAAAAGATGACTTTTTCATCATAGGGGACTGGAATGCAAAAGTAGGAAGTCAATAGATACCTGGAGTAACATGAAAGATTGGCTGTGGAGTACAAAATGAAGCAGGACAAAGGCTCACAGAGTTTTGCCAAGAGAATACACTGGTCACACAAACACTCTCTTCCAGCAAGAGGGGAGAAGAAAAAGCCTTCCTAAGGGACCAATGCAGAGAAATAGAGGAAAACAATAGGATGGGAAAGACTAGAGATCTCTTCAAGAAAAGTAGAGATTTTCTTGGGAAAACAAAGAAATATTTCATGCAAAAATGGGCACAATAAATGACAGAAATGGTATAGAACTAACAGAACCAGAAGATATTGAGAAGAGGTGGGAAGAATACATAGAAGAACTGTATGAAAAAGATCTTAATGGCCCAGATAACCACAATAGTGGGATAACTTACCTAGAGCCAGACATCCTGGAATGCAAATTCCAGTGGGCCTTAGGAAGCATTACTACAAACAAAGCTAGGGGAGGTGATGCAATTTTAGCTGAGCTATTTAAAATCCTCAAAGATGATGTGATGAAAGTACTGCAATCAATATGACATAAAATTTGAAAACGAAGTAGTGGCCACAGGACTGGAAAACATTAGTTTTCATTCCAATTCCAAAGAAAGGCAATGCCACACAATGTTCAAACTACCACACAGTTGCTCTCATCTCACATGCTAGGAATTACTGCTGAAAATTCTTCAAGTGAGGCTTCAACAGTATGTGAACCAAGAACTTCTAGATGTTCAAGCTGGATTTAAAAAGGCAGTGGAACTAGAGATCATATTGCCAACATCCATTGGATCATAGAAAAATAAAGAGAATTCCAGGAAAAAAAAAATCGACTTCTGCTTCATTGACTATATTAAAGACTTTGAGTGTGTGGATCACAAAAAACTGGAAAATTCTTCAAGAGATGGAAATACCAGACCACCTCTCCTGCCTCCTGAGAAATCTATATTACAGCTTAAGATGCAATACTTAGAATTGAACATGGAATAACAGACTGGTTCCAAGTTGGGACAGGAGTATGGCAAAGCTGTATATTGTCACCCTGTTTATTTAAATTATATGCAGAGTACATCATGTGAAATGCTGGACTGGGTGAAGCAAAGCTGGAATCAAGATTGCCAGGAAAAATATCAATAACCTTAGATAGGCAGATGACATTGGCCTTATGGCAGAAAGCAAAGAGGAACTAAAGAGCCTCTTGATTAAATTGAAAGAGGAGAGTGAAAAAGCTGGCTTAAAACTCAACATTCAAAAAATGAAGATTATGGCATCTGGTCCCATCACTTCATGGCAACTAGATGAGGAAACAGTGGAAACAGTGACAGACTTCATTTTCTTGGTCTCCAAAGTTACTGCAGATGGTGACTGCAGCCATGAAATTAAAAAAAAATGTTTGCTCTTTGGAAGAAAAGCTGTTAACAATCTAGACAGCATACTAAAAAAAAAAAAAAAAAAAACAGAAACATTACTTTGCTGACAAAGGTCCTAATAGCTATGGTTTTTCCAGTAGTCATGTATGGATGTCAGAGTTGGACTGTAACGAAGACTGAGCACTGAAGAATTGATGCTTTTGAACTGTGGTGTTGGAGAAGACTCTTGAGAGTCCTTAGACTATAAAGAGATTAAACGAGTCAATTCTATGGGATATCAGTACTGAGTATTCACTGGAAGGACTGATGCTGAAGCTGAAGCCCCAATACTTTCACCACCTGATGTGAAGAACTAACTCACTGGAAAAGCCCCTGATTCTGGGTAACACTGAAGGCAGGAGGAGCAGGGGATGACAGAGGATGAGATGGTTGGATGGCATCACCAACTTGATGGACATGAGTTTGAGCAAGGTCTGGTTGTTGTTGAACAGGGAACCCAGGCGTGCTGCAGTCCATGGTATCTCAAAGATTTGAACACGACTGAGTGACTGAACTGACTGACCAACTGTTCAATGTTTTAATGTAGAAATATTATTTATTAAAAGAAAAGAACAAGACTGGAGATGAATAATTATTGTGTCAGAGCTATCCAAGGTACTTTGCATATTCAACCATTTAATCCTCACAGAAGCATTTTGATGGAGTTTTTGTAGATGGACTTAAAAATTAGGTTGAGGGGATGAGAATTAAGGCTCATAGAAATTAAGTCCCTTGCCCTAGAAACCAAAATTTGAATGCAGAATTATCTGATTTAAAATCACATGTTCTTCAGCGTACATTAAACTCTGTCCTGGTTATAATATAAATTCCCATGGTAGGAAGGATAATAGTTACCACTAAAAAGTAAAGGCTGGAAAACTATATAAAGCAAATATGAATAGTGGTTATATCACTGAGTGCTGGGATAATAATTGATTCCCTCCCTAGTTTTTGATTTTTTTAAGTGAGCAAAGATTATTTTTAAAACTTCATTTTAAAATAGTAAAACCTAATTTTAATTTTAAGGGAAAAGGATTTTGAGGAAATATAAGGGAATGTTTAACAGGAGGATTTCTACATGCTGTTTCTCATAAGTCCTCTGTTCCTTATAAGTGGAATGGCAAGCCGCTCCCAGGACTGAGGTCATAGGATGAGACAGGCTTGAATTTCCTTCAGTAAACATTCTCCTTATGACAAAACTGCTTAGTCTTGATCCTCTTTCTTGAGATATGGATACTTTCCTGACCTTGTGACTATTATTAATCCCTTGTTTCCTTGGTAACAATTACTATACGTTTGGTTTTCTGATCTTTATCATTGTCAAAAGAAATTTCTTATACAACAACATATATATATATGTGTATATATATATATATACATACATATATATATACTCACAGACAAATTATTAAAGCACCATTCCTCCACCAGAGGCTTGGGTTCCTGTTCTTTCTTTCTTTCTCTCTTGATCTCTCCCTCTCTCTCCCTCAGGCTAATTCTCAGGAGCTTGGAGATCTGCTGAGCTCACTTTTTTGCCCGGGGTTTCAAGACCTCCGCGAGAGGGAGCTCTGTGCCTACATGAGCAGCGCAAACCCTTTATCAAGCATTTTACTGATTTTCTGTGTAACCCAGGGAATATAAGCCTCTTTCTCTCTCTCACTTTCTTATCGTCAACTCTGGACCATCAGGTCCTGGTCCATTAAAGGACCCCAACAAGGAAACACCATAAGGCAGTAGTTTTTATCTGTGTTTCTTGGAGCTCTAAAATTCTATGGAGTGGGTGGTTGTGGGGGCAAATCAAGTTAGTGGGACTTGGGACATCCCTCTACACTTTAAACAAAGATTTTCTGGTTTTATCAATTTTATATATTGGACTATATCAAAATATCCTATTTAGAAAAAATAATAACAAAATAGTTCCTTTACCAAAAGGAAAACAGATTGAAAACTTCCATCATATGGAACTAAAATAATGTTGCTGTTTTTCAGCCAGTAAGTCATGTCTAACTCTTTGCAACCCCATGAATTGCAGCATACCAGGCCTCCCTGTCCCTCACCAACTCTTGGAGTTTGTCCAAGTTCATGTCCATAGAATCTGTGATGCCATCCAACCATCTCTTCCTCTGTTGCCCTCTTCTCCTTTTGCTTTCAATCATTCCCAGCATCAAGATCTTTTCCAGTGAGTCAGTCATTAGAATAGGGTGGCCAAAGTATTGGAGCTTCAACATCAGCATCAGTCCTTCCAATGAATATTCAGGGTTAATTTCCTTTAGGATGGACTGATTCGATATCCTTGCAGTCCAAGGGATTCTCAAGAGTCTTCTCTAGCACCACAATTCAAAACCATCGATTATTTGACATTCAGCCTCCTTTATGGTCCAACTCTCACATCCCTACTAGAGCAATAAATCCACCTAAATACATGTTTTTTAGTTAATAGTTTCCTAGAGGTGAGAAATATCCCCATGAAACAAGTAGATGCCTGATGTTGCTAATTTTTCTGTCCATTTCAAATCATGAATTCTACTCCAGGAAACAGGGTCTTCTCTTATTTTCTTCTGTTCAAAAAAACCTTCAAGGGGTGTCCAGGTGCTGACTCAGTAAGTTTGTCTAGGCGCCTAGGTCAGGAACCATAAATATTTGAACTTCTAAATAATTTGCTAATGCTTTTATCTCTTCTTGATATTTTTCATTTTAACTATTATCATTGTTATAGTACTTAGTATTAAAGTCCTTGAAGTAACAAGAGCTATGGGGTTTTTATTCAAGAATAGCAACAACACAACAAAAAAGGAGCTGAAAAAATATAATGCATTTACTGTCGATTTTAGGGTAAGGAATCCTTAAGGATAGAGTAGTAACTACAGAATGAAGGCAAAAACAGGCTAAGTCCCTGGTATCTTGTGACAAGAATGGAAAGAATGAACAGAGCATTGCCCTAAATCTGACTGGTACTTCTGGTAAGTCAAGCTCCCTCATAGTTGTTGCTTCTTACAATTTTACTCACTCAGTAGTAAGGTAAGATGCCTTACTACCTATGTTTTGTCTGCCATAGAGTTGGAATTCAATCAATATGTACGATTGACCAAGTGTCTCAGAGAATTTTCTCATATATATTGTTTGTCTTACTGTAATTGGGATGAAGTATTTTAATGTCATATCCATATAGAGAGCCATGAGTCATGAAAAAGTGGCCCTTTGGAAATAGGGAGCAGCTTCATATAAGGCAGCACTGACTGTAAGCCCGTCCCATTATCCTAAATAAAGCACATTCTCCTGGGCTATTGTAGCAAAGAATGAGTTGAGAGTCTGCATTAAATTAGGAGCACCCAGAATTAACTCTGATCAGTCTCCATTTTGCTATACATTATTTATGTAAATAGATAAGTGCACAAAGGAAGCTAAAGCTAAGCCACAACTACCATGAGTCTCATAATCACAGAAACACAATTCATGAAGTTTATGTAAATAAATAATCAGAGCATGTGAGTATGATTAAGAATAGGGACAAATGTATTCCACACCAGAAATAATTTGACTTAATTGAACAGTTTTATCTTGTTTTATTTTGCTTAGTTTTGTATTCTCCCCATCTACCATCTTTGTATTGGTACTACTCACTCTTAAGCAGGAATTTTTTCTTCCATATTTATCCCCAGATAAGTCCACCATATTTGTAATGGGAGAGATTTAAAATTTTCTAATCATAAGTAAATTCCAGTACTATTTCACTTTGGAACCCAAACATTTGAGTTCTTGTGATCAGATATGTTCTACAACTTGAGCAAGCAACCATGAGTGAAACAGAAGCTCTTCTTTGAAAGATTTGGAAAGTTCTTTATGACAGCTGAATGAAGTCTGCATATTGATAAGAATTTGAGCTAAATCAAAGTCAGAATTCAAAATGAAAAGGTCTGTAAGTCACTCTATTTGTTTCTTTCTCCTGTCCTTTGCTCACTTCCCCTTTGTTGTGACTCTTCAGAAACCTACAAGGCTGCCCACAGTATGCCATGTCTAGGTCCCTGATGTGTGGTTGTGTAGTAGTCCCTTTAAGTCGTGCCCAGGACTTAGCTTTTGAAGCTATTCCAATCCCATTGATAATCTGGCCATGAGTAGATGAGGCATCTTGTCTATACAGAAGTGGGGATTTTATACAGCTTAAAAGCAAAAGTTGATTGCATTCTCAGCAAGGGATCATACAATCATAAAAAGTTCATTAATATATGTGTGGTAGTGGAAAACAAAGTCCCGATTTAATTTAATAAATTAACGTAATACCCCCCAAAATCTATATACTATAGAAATACCTTCTTATGCTCACCGTGCTTTCATGTGAGACTTAAAAAATAAAAATGCACATTGAAACAATGTCAAAATTATTTTAAATCATAATATGTATTCCCATATTAAACTTACTTAAATTAGCACATTTATTTGAGAAAGATTAAGTATCCATTATAAGTTTAATAAAATTGAAAAACATTGCTGAAAAGAGGTTTTGTTTCTTTGTAGTAAATGTCCAAAGGAGGAAAAAACAATCTGGCTCTAAATGCCAGTTTGTTGTGAGCTTGTATCCCTGTGTCCTTGTGTAGTTTGCTAAGAAAAACATCAATGAAACACACCCTTAGGGATGGAAGAATGTAAGATCTGAACTTAATGAAGGTTGACAATGACTAATATTGATGTCCTTATCACAGATGACAAGAGGGTTAGGCTGCTGCTCTGCCATAGTGACCCTGTACTAGTTCAAAAGCATATTATTTGAAATCTGCAGTGTGCACCCCAAGACCTTTCACTCGATGCTCATAAGCAAAAAAATGTCATAACCTCTTGTTTCCTAAGCTTTACACTGTAAAGAGTGTATGCCACTGCTGTTTTAGTACAGCTTCCTTCCTGTACAGTTTGCTTTTACCTTTTAGCATGTCAAAATCCCAAGAAGGGAAAGGTGACTTTTGGACTATTTTCTATGCAATAATGAAAATAATGCTTTATATAGGAACCTGTTTGGATCTTTTTTGCTAAATTCACTCTGTTTTAATAAAATGTGTGAAATTGCTAAGTGTCTCCATGTAGTAAATATGTGTGTGATATAAACTAAAAGATAAAGGTGGTTTCAAAATGTTAAATAATACAATTCAAGCTCCTCACAGACACACTCTTAGGTATTACCTATGCTTTGCTTCTTGAAGTAAAAATAAAATTGAAAAGGAATTCATGAGTAGAACACCATGACCACATCAAATTGTGTCATAATCAGCATTACTAAGGGCATACTAATGTAAATATATTTCCCTACTAGTAGAATAAACACAATTACTTTTGAGGAATATCAAGAAAGAAACTGTTTTTATGTGTTGAGAGAGTGAATTGAATCTAAATAATTATTTCTCTTTTTGTGGCATATTTATTTCTCAGTATCAATTTTCTCTTCTTCTTTGGGAATAGAACCTTTATTTTTGAGCTGGGTACATGCTTTAGTCACTACTGTAACTGAAATGTGGCCAAATTACTAAGATACAGAGAATAGAATGTAATAAAATTGAGTGTAAGCTTCTTTGCTTCTATATTCCTGCTTGATGGAATAGAGACATGATGGCTAGGCTAAATCAGTCTTTTTGAGAAACAAAATGTAAGGCATATATTGAGAAGTTTAGAGAAAGACAGAAAGATCTAGAGTATCCAATGATCATGGAGCCACAACGTCAACCTCAGACTATATCTCTGAATTTTGTTCGTGTGAAAAAAAAATTCTCTCTTGCTTGAGCCACTCCTATTTTGTATTTCTCTTTTCTATAGCCAAACCTATTCCTAACTCATAAGCCTCTCCCTCTCTTAAAGAATAAAATCAGGAAAAAGATCTATGGGACTGAAAAACAAGGAAGGATATTCTCAAAAATCCAGAAAATTTGAAAATTTAAGAAAAAAAAACCATTACTTTTTGGTATATTATTTTACAAATAAAATGTAAATATATCAAAAGGTAACAAATTAAGAAAAAATCCAATCACCATTGACAAATCTACAACAAAATGCAAAGCCAAGCTCTACCACCTGAAACATAATTAGGCTGGTTTCCTTTAAAATAAAAAAGAAAGAAAGATGGAAAAGCCCACAGCTCATAGTTACAAGGATAAGTCTTAGAGTGACCAATAGGATTTCTAGAAATTGATTTGCATCAATGCCCAGCCTCATAAAATCTTCCTCCCTCACACTTACTGAGGGTAGGTATCCAAAGGACTTAGCTCTGTCTGCTGCTTCCTAAATAGAGAATTCTTATTGTAGACTCATAGTGTGGGGAGGGATTGATTCTAAGATTCAGTTGACTTAATTGCCACATCCAAAAATGATTTTTAAAAAAGGCTAGGCCGGCAGCAAACTCCCTAATAGAGACCAGTCATCATAGTATCATCCTTCTTCTCTTGCAATTACTGCTCTAAACAAATACATACAAGTCTAGGGTCCCTAAGACAAGGCCCTAGCAGAGGTTGAGTACACTAAATGAGCCATTAGTGTCTGTATTTTCTGTCAGTTAACAGTAATAAGGGAAGTTGGAATCTTACTACACACACACACACACACACACACACACAAACATACACATATCAGCAGTCATGTAACTGTTCATTGTCCCACTGACATCCTTGTCCCTTTCTTCTTTTTATTTTTTTAAAATTTAATTAATTAAATTGTTTTTTCCTTTACATTATCATGTTCATTTTGCCATATATTGACATGAATCCACCATGGGTATACATGTGTTCCCCTTTCAGAAACCCCCTCCCACCTCCCTCCCGATTCCATCCCTCTGGGTCATCCCGGTGCACCAGCCCTGAGTACCCTGTATCATGCATCAAACCTGGGATGGCAATTCATTTCACATATGATAATTTACATATTTCAATGCCATTCTCCCATATCATCCCACCCTAAAAATATGGAACGCTTCATGAATTTGCGTGTCATCCTTGCGCAGGGGCCATGCTAATCTTCTCTGTATCATTCCAATTTTAGTATATGTGCTGCTGAAGTGAGCACCCTTTCTTCTTTTTAAATAAAAGAATCTCCAAGTCTTATCAGTGAATATCATCATCCTTATAAAGATCACATATCTAGCCTCTCTTGCAGTCAGGTATGGATGAAAAAATGATGTATTCGACTTCTGAGTCACATCTTTAGTAAGGAAACGCCTTGCCCTCTTTATCATTTCACTTTCTTGGACTCTAGGTCTACACTAAAAATGCTGCCTGCCATACCAGTGAAAAACAAAAAGGATGTTGAGGCCATCAACCACTACAGCCATCACTTCTCCACCCACAGTGAACCCTGAGGGAACTCAGAATGCAAATATGCTACATTTTATAAGGCCATTAGACATTGCAACAAACCCCTGAAAGCATATTTTGGGAAGACTCAGGATGAGAAAACACAGAATATTGGCTCCCAATAGCTGAGGTGCATACCAAATCATTTATTTCAATAAGTCTTGACTTCTGTATCTTCCCATACGCAGAAAGGGCTTTCCTGCTGGCTCAGTGGTAAAGAATCCTCCTGTCAATGCAGGTCAGGAAGATCCCTGGAAAAGGAAGTGGTAACTCACTCCAGAAATCTCATGGACAGTCCATGATGTCGCAAAAGAGTTGGACACAACTGAGAGACTAAACAAAAACAGTACACAGAAAAATGCTAAATTCTTTAACTTGATATGTGTAGTTTTCCCTCATTAATAGTAATCTTTTGATGTTCTGACTACCCAGTCTTTTGTTGCAAAAACTTAGCTCTTCCCTTACTACTTGAGGGTATTCTCTCAGAGTTATCTGAGATGCTATGTTCTGGGCTTAAGTCTTCAGTTTTGCCCACCAAATAAAACATAATTCTCAACTTTTAGGTTGTGCAATTTTTTTTTCAATCAATATAAACAATGGCAGAAATTGGAGCAGCTTTTTAGGACCCAGAGATGGAATTTACATGTTGAAGTGTAGCAGAACCACCACTTTTAGGTAACTTTTCAATTGCATAAGAAAAACAAATTTGAATTGAATTGTTATAGAAAAATAAAATTCTAACATATAAAACTTTAAATTCTGGAGTCTTATTATCGTAGCAGCTTAGCATGTAACATATTCCATGAAATATCAAGGGTTAGTTGTTGTTGCTCTTTTCTGTCCAGTTGCTCAAGTCATGTCTGACTTTCTGTGACCCCATGGACTGCAGCACACCAGTCTTTCCTGTCCTTCACTATCTCTTGGAGGTTGCTCAAGCTCATGTCCATTGAGTCCTGTGATACCATCTAACCATCTCATCCTCTGTCATCCCCTTCTCCTGCCTTCAGTCTTTCCCAGCATTGGAGTCATTTCCAAGGAGTCAACTCTTTGCATCAGGTGGCCAAAGTATTGGATCTTCAGCTTAAGCATTAGTCTTTCCAATGAATATTCAGAATTGATTTCTTTTAGGATTGACTGGTTTAATCTCCTTGCTGTCTCAAGAGTCTTCTCCAGCACCATAATCTGAATGCATCAATTCTTTGGCACTCAGCCTTTTTTATTGGCCTGCTCTCACATCCATACATGACTACTAGAAAAAACATAGCTTTGACTATATGGACCTTTGTCAGCAAAATAATGTCTCTGCTTTTTAACATGCTGTCTAGGTTTCTCATGGCTTTTCTTCCAAGGAGTAAGCAATTTTTAATTTCATGGCTGTAGTCACCATCCACAGTGTTTTTGGAGTCCAGGAAAGTAAAATCCGTCACTGTTTCCATTGTTCTAGTACAGATAATAGATAAAATTGAATGGTGACACAGGCATCACTGATGACACTTATAGATCACTACTCTTCTATCTTCCCATAAGAATATCTACTAGGACTTTCCTGGGAGTCCAGTGGCTAAGATTCCATGCTCCCACTACAGGGGACTTTGGTTGAGTCCCTGGTCAGAAAACTAACACCCAGCATGCTGTGAAGTGTGGCCAAAAAAAAGGGAAAAACATGGAAAAAATTGAAATTCATTTAAAGTTGGAAAGAAAAATTACCTTTAAATAAAAAAAGAATATCTATTAATTTGAAGTTTATATGATTTGTCTGTACCATCTGGCACCACTGCCTTCCCACACTCTTCCTCCATCCCATGACACTGATGACTGGGGATTTAAATAGAAACACTGACCTTATTTGCATGGGGAATGAAAACGACAAGGCTGCACTTGATGCAAAAAAAATGTCTGAGGAAATTTAGCTTTCAGATAAACAAAGAAAATGACTAGGATATTGCAAAATCTGCAGATTACAGAAAAGCAGCTCCAGAGACCACAACGGATGTTCACACTAGAGGAAATGTTCTGAGTAGGGATTGATCTTTCCAAAAAAGGGAAAAGATACAAACAATAACTAACAGGTGTGAGAAAAAAATGCAACTACAGACATACAAATACAAAATTATGAGAGAAAAAATATATTTCTTTATACTAATAAATTTCAACTTCTTGATGCAAAAGATAATTCTCCATGAAAATATAAGTTATTTAAAAATGAAAATAAGTGTAAATGGAAAACATTGAAAATGTAATTTAAGATAAAACTCCTAGAGGAAAACATAGGCAAAACACTCTCTGACATAAACCAAAGCAGGATACTCTATGACCCACCTCCCAGAATATCAGAAATAAAAGCACAAATAAACATATGGGACCTAATTAAAATTAAAAGCTTCTGCACAACAAAAGAAACTATAGGCAAGGTAAAAGGCAGCCTTCAGAATGGGAGAAAATAATAGCCAATGAAGCAACAGACAAACAATTAATCTCAAAAATATACAAGCAACTCCTGCAGCTCCATGCTAGAAAAATAAATGACCCAATCAAAAAGTGGGCCAAAGAACTTAACAGACTTTTCTCCAAAGAAGACATAAAAATGGCTAACAAACACATGAAAAGATGCTCAACATCACTCATTATCAGAGAAATGTAAATCAAAACCACAATGAGGTACCATTTTACACCAGTCAGAATGGCTGCAATCCAAAAATCTACAAGTAATAAATGCTGGAGAGGATGTGGAGAAAAGGGAACTCTCTTACACTGTTGGTGGGAATGCAAACTAGCACAGCCATTATGGAAAACAGTGTGGAGATTCCTTAAAAAACTGAAAATAGACCTACCATATGACCCAGCAACCCCATTGCTGGGCATACACACTGAGGAAACCAAAATTGAAAGAGACATGTGTACCCCAATGTTCATCACCGCATTGTTTACAATAGCCAGGACATGGAAGCAACCTAGATGCCCATCAACAGACGAATGGATAAGAAAGCTGTGGTACATATACACAATGGAATATTACTCAGCATTAAAAAAAAAATCATTTGAATCAGTTCTACTCAGGTGGACAGAACTGGAGCCTATTATCCAGAGTGAAGTAAGCCAGAAGGAAAAACAACAATACAGTATACTAATGCATATATATGGAATTTAGAAAGATGGTAACGCGAACCCTGCATGCAAGACAGCAAAAGAAACACAGATGGCAGATGTATAGAACAGTCTCGTGGACTCTGTGGAAGAGGGCAAGGGTGGGATGATATGGGAGAATGGCACTGAAACATGTTAATTATCATATGTGAAATCAATCACCAGCCCAGGGTTGATGCTCGGGGCTGGTGCACCGAGATGTCCCTGGGGGAGTGAATTGGGAGGGAGGAGGGAGGGGGGTTCTGGTGGGGGAACATATGTATACCCATGGATGATTCATGTCAGTGTATGGCAAAACCAACACAAGAAAGTAAAGAAAATTTAAAATAAAATAAAATGTATGATTCTAAGGGCAAGTCCTAACAAACATTGAACAAACATAATTCCTGTGTTGCTTGCATTATTGATCCTTAACTCTTCATACTTAAAAGTGATGCAGTAGTTGCATGTTAACACAGGATAGTTGTGTCCATTTAAACACAGATCTAAGTATCATCGTCTCCCCTATCCTACCACAAATGATGTTATTGTTGCTGTTTAGTCGCTTGTTGTATCTGACTCTTTTGCGAACCAATGGGCTGTAGCCCACCAGGGTCCTCTGTCCATGGGATTTCCCTGGCAAGAATACTGGAGTGAGTTGTCATTTCCTTCTCCAGGGTTATCTTTTTGACCCAGGGATCGAACAGAGGTTGCTTGCATCAGTAGGTGGATTCTTTATTACTGAGCTACCAAGGAATCCCCAACAGATCAAAGCATACAGCATATAAATTCACCCAAATTAACACTCACAGTTTAACTCGGAAACAGAATGTCAAAACTTTAAATTATGTGAAAAGGGAATCATAAATTATATATAAAGAGTCCACATTGGCGCACAGTCAAGTGGTGTTAAAACAGGAAACAGAAATGAGTAAGGAACCTAGGACTGGTAAAACAATGATGTCATCACCCCTAAAAGAAAAAAGATCTAACATAAAAAAAATGTTGAGAACAGATATGAAACCTGGGAATTGAGGGTTCTTGAAAATGAGTGCAGGTAGAGGATGCAGACACTGCTTCAGGGGGATTATGTGTCAATTTGAAATAGGGAGATACCTTTCCAAGGTTTCATGGCATGAGGAAAGAAGTAGAACAAAAGGTGGAAATTAAGGGTTCTGAAGAAAAATGAAAGAATCATAAATAAAATATAATTATATTGTCCTAACTCTTACTCTGCAAAAGGATGACATTTATGACAGAAACCTCACTGTACCAATGGAAGAAAATGTTCTTAAACCCAGTAGCCCACCAAAATCTTTTCTCTCTACCTATATTGAATCATCTGTTATTGTTGGATCAATAAAACATTAAGCATTTCAAAATGAAGTTAACTAACTAACATCTATAGACACAATTTATAGACAGCTACTATAAATAGAGAGCAGGAAATTGCAATCAAGATATTTCAGCTGATCAGAATATTCCCCATATAACCAGAGTATGGAAAAATTGTAATACAGCATTCCAAACATAATTAAACACTCTATAACAGAAGGGATATTATTAGATTTAACATATATGTAATGATAAAATTTAACTCTGTACATCAGAAATTTTTGAATTCAAAAGAGAAATAGAGGCAAATGGAAAGATAAAATTAGAGTTGACTGAACCCAGAGAGATAATAAAGAAAAAGATTATCTCAGAAATGAATGTGACCCTACTTGGAGATAGGGTCATTGTAAATGTAATCAAGTGAAAGTGAACTCGCTTAGTAGTGTCCCACTCTTTGTGACCCCATGGACTGTAGCCTACTAGGCTCCTCCATCCATGGGATTTTCCAGGCAAGAGTACTGGAGTGGATTTCCATTTTCTTCTCCAGGGGATCTTCCGAACCCAGGGATCAAACTCAGGTCTCCCACATTGCAGGCAGATGCTTTACTGTCTGAGCCACCGTGGCACTACTTTATCAAGTTAAAATGAAGTAGTATTATATCAGGATGGATCATAATTCAATTTAACTGGTGTCCTTATAAGAAGAGGACAGACATAGACTCATAAATGGGGAAAATACCATATGAAGATGGAAGCAGACATTGAAAAAATGTATCAATAAACCAAGGCAAGTGAAGAACTGCCAGCAACAGCAGAAGCTAGGAGAGAAGCAAGGAACAGATTCTCCTGCAAAACCGTCAAACTGAATCAACCTTACTGACACCTTCATTTTAGACTTTTAGCCTCCAAAACCATGAGAAAACAAATTTCTGTTGTCTGAAGCCAATCAGTTTGCAGTAATTTTTTTTCATGGAGGTCTTAGGAAATTAATACAATATTCATCAAAAACAGCTATAATTGAGAAACTTTTAGCAGAGAGACTAAGTTAAGGTTATAGATATGAAAATGCAGATAAGTATATAAGAATAATATATGTGTATGTTATACATTATAACAAGACAAAAATAATGCACTGAAGCAACGAAAGAATTAGCAACAAAATGGGAAACCAAAAGTTTATTGTTTTACTGCTATGTAGTAGATAGATGTCAAATGACATAATTTAAAGCTGAGAAGCCAAAGAGTCAAGAAGCATTATAAAAATTACTTTTTACAGATGAAGGCTGTTACATATCAAACAACAAGGTCCTACTGTATAGCACAGGGAACTATATTCAATATCCGGAGATAAACCATAAAGGGAAAGAAGATAAAAACCAATGTTATATATATGTGCACATATGTATCTGAATATATACATATTTGAAAATATATAAATCTGAATTGCTTTTCTGTACAGTAGAAATTGATATAAAACTGTAAATCAACCATATTTCAATAAAATAAATTTAAAATTTTATTTTTATACAGGTTACCTTTAGAAAAAGCATTCTTTTTTTTGACAGCATGAGAATGTATAAAGTTTATTGGTAAAGGTAAACATACAGAATATTATACTGTTGTAATGGTGCTGTGTTCAGTCAGTTCAGTCACTCAGTCATGTCTGATTCTTTGCGATCTCTTGGACTGCAGTACACGAGGCCTCCATATCCAGGAAAATAAAATTTCTCACTGTTTCCATTGTTTCCCCACCAATCTGCAATGAAGTGTGTAGAGTACTCTTAATTGTGATATAAAAGTTAAAAGACAAAGGAATTAAAAATGCACTTAGATAAAAACGCTAATGAAGGCACAGTACAAATAAATATATGCAACCTGTGACATTATAGTATGAAATGTGTAGGAGAGAGATGTAAAATGTAGTTTATGTATGTAGTTAATACTGTTCAGTTCAGTTCAATTTTCAGCCACTAATTCGTGTCCGACTCTTTTTTTTTTTTTTATTTTCTTTACTTCATTGTGTTGGTTTTTCCATACAATGACATGAAACCGCCATGGGTTTACAGATAAAGCATTCATTTTCTAAACATAGAAAAAGAAAATGAACAAGACAGCATAAATAAAAGAAAGACATTGTAAATAGATATTATACACATAACAAAATAACATGACAGTTGAATGTATCAGTCAAATCAGTAAATGGAAAATGGCTTAACTCACTTACTAAAAGCATTTTTTGACTGGTTCACAAAGAAATAAATGCAATTCTGTTTAAGAAACTGACTTAGCAAAGCAATTCAAAAAAGCTAACAACAAAGGGATGGCAAAGGTATCCTCAGTTCAGTTCAGTTCAGTTCAGTCATTCAGTCATGTCCAACTTTTTGCGACCTCAAGAATTGCAGCATGCCAGGCCTCCCTGTCCATCACCAACTCCTGGAACCTACCCAAATCCATCTCCATCGAGTCGGTGATGCCATTCAGCCATCTCATTCTCTGTCTTCCCCTTCTCCTCTTGCCACCAATCTTTCCCAGCATTAGGGTATTTTCCAGTGAGTCAGCTTTTCTCATGAGGTGGCCAAAGTACTGGAGTTTCAGCTTCAACATCAGTCCTTCCAATGAACGCACGGGACTGATCTCCTTTAGGATGGACTTGTTGGAGCTCCTTGCGTTCCAAGGGGCACTCAAGAGTCTTCTCCAACACTACAGTTCACCGTCCAACTCTCACATCCATACATGACCACTGGAAAAACGATAGCCTTGACTAGACGGACCTTTCTTGGTATAGTAATATCTCTGCTTTTCAATATGCTGTCTAGGTTGATCATAACTTTCCTTCCAAGGAGTAAGTGTCTTTTAATTTCATGGCTGCAATCACCATCTGCAGTGATTTTGGAGCCCCCCAAAAATAACGTCTGACACTGTTTCTACTGTTTCTCCATCTATTTCCCATGAAGTGATGGGACCAGATGCCATGATCTTAGTTTTCTGAATGTTGAGCTTTAAGCCAACTTTTTCACTCTCTTCTTTCACTTTCATCAAGAGGCTTTTTAGTTCCTCTTCATTTTCTCCCATAAAGGTGATGTCATCTGCATATGTGAGTTTATTGATATTTCTCTCGGCAATCTTGATTCCAGCTTGTGCTTCTTCCAGCCCAGCATTTCTCATGATGTACTTTGTATATAAGTTAAATAAGCAGGGTGACAATATACAGCCTTGACATACTCCTTTTCCTATTTGGAACCAGTCTGCTCTTCCATGTCCAGTTCTAACTGTTGCTTCCTGACCTGCACACAGGTTTCTCAAGAGACAGGTCAGATGGTCTGGTATTCCCATCTCTTTCAGAATTTTCCAGTTTATTGTGATCCACATACTAAAAGGCTTTGGCATAGTCAATAAATCAGAAATAGATGATTTTCTGGAACTCTCTTGCTTTTTTGATGTTCCAGCGGATGTTGGCAATTTGATCTCTGGTTCCTCTGCCTTTTCTAAAACCAGCTTGAACATCTGGAAGTTCACGGTTCATGAATTGCTGAAGCCTGGCTTGGAGAATTTTGAGCATCACTTTACTAGCATGTGAGATTAGTGCAATTGTGCAGTAGTTTGAGCATTCTTTGGCATTGCCTTTCTTTGGGATTGGAATGAAAATTGACCTTTTCCAGTCCTGTGGCCATTGCTGAGTTTTCCAAATTTGCTGGCATATTGAGTGCAGCACTTGCACAGCATCATCTTTTAGGATTTGAAATAGCTCAACTGGAATTCCATCACCTCCCCTATCTTTGTTTGTAATGATGCTTCCTAAGACCCACTTGACTTCACATTCCAGGATGTCTGGCTCTAGGTGAGTGATCACATCATCGTGATTATCTGAGTCATGATCTTTTTTGTACAGTTTTTCTGTGTATTCTTGCCACCTCTTCTTAATATCTTATGCTTCTGTTAGGTCCATACCATTTCTGTCCTTTATCGAACCCATCTCTTCATGAAATGTTCCCTTGGTAACTCTAATTTCTTGAAGAGCTCTCTAGTCTTTCCCATTGTGTTGTTTTCCTCTATTTCTTTGCATTGGTCACTGAGGAAGGCTTTCTTATCTCTCCTTGCTATTCTTTGGAACTCTGCCTTCAAATGGTATTCTAGGTAATGAGAAAGAAGTGATTATGGTCCTGATTGCAGAGCAAGTATAATTCAGGCCCAATTTCATTAAACACAACAGGCATCTCCACAATGCAGAAACTATAGGCAATGCTAGGAGAAAAGGGGCTGCGCTTACACCAGAAATCCTTAAAAGACCTGTATCAAATCAGTGATTTCTGAGACAATGTTGCTTGTAAAGGAATTTCATATTCTCAGTCATTTTGACTTTTTTTTTTCTTGCTTGCAGGTTTTAGATTGTAGTTTGGGGGTGGTCTAGGCAGGGCCAGGTACATAACTTGTACAGTGAAGTGCAAAATGAAAGGAAGAAACCCCTTATTCAATATCCAGGGGTGGAAATTCCCATTAAAGCTACTAAAATATAGTTTCTTTAAAAAAACAATTTTCTTTAAAGATATTCTACTACTTATAAACACAATAGAATTAACAGTGATGCATGACTAACAACAATGTCACAATTACAAAAAGGTAACATTTGGTGTTATAATTGTATGTGCTTGTCCTGCTTGACTATTTGCAACCCTGTGGACTATAGCCTGCCAGGCTCCTCTGTTCATGGGATTTTCCAGGCAAGAATACTGGAGTAGGTTGCCATTTACTTCTCCAGGGGGTCTTCCCAACTCAGCAATGGAATCCATATCTCCTATGTTGCAGGCAGATTCTTTATTGTCTGAGTCCCCAAAGAAACTCCATCATAAATGTATATAGTAAAATAAATAATAGGGTTTTATTAGTTTTATATCTTTATTAACCACAGATTAATTTTGGCTCACCATTCTGCCAATTTATTTATTAGATCATCAAAATGCACCTTTAGAAAATTTATTTCAAATTATATAACTGGAAGTAATGTCAGATGTTCTTGGAAAATGCAAGACTAAAAATAAATTCTGATTTATTTACTTTTTTACTTTGAGAAGGACCTTTCTGCTGATATAACTGTTACCAGTGCTGTAAAGTGTATTTTATAGATTGCAAAAAAAATCTGGATAGATTTCTTTTCTCCTGAGTTTTATTGAGAAACTATTGACACATATCACTCTATAAGTTATAACAGCATCACGATTTGATTTACGTATATTGTGAAATGATTACCACAGTTGGTTTAGTTAAAATCCACAATCTCATATAGATACAATAAAGAAACAAGAAAAATGTTTTCTCTCTGTGATGAGAACTCTTAAGATATACTTTCTTAATATTTCTATTTATCGTACAAAAGTGTTAACCATAGTCGTGTTGTACATTATATCTCTGAAAGTGAAAATGCTAGTCACTGACTCTGTGCAACTCCATGGGATGTAGCCCTCCATTCTCTTGTGTCCATAGAATTCTCCAGGCAAGAATTCTGGAATGAGTTGCCATTCTCTTCTCCAAGGGATCCATCCATACCAGGGATCAAACCCAAGTCTCCTGCATTGCAGGAAGATTCTTTATTGTTTGAGCCACCAGGGAAGCCCATAGTCATGTTGTGCATTATATCCCTAGTACTTATTTATCTTATAACTGGAATTTTGCGTATTTTGACTGTCTTCCTCCAATTCCCCATCTCCCCAACCCCTTCCTTTGGTAACCACAAATCTGGTCTCTTTTCCTACAAGATTTTTTTTTAATTAGTGTCTACATATAAGTGAGATTATACAGCATTTGTCTTTTTCTGTCTGACTTATTTCACTCAGCATAATAAATTCAAGGTTCTTCTATGTAGTTGCAAATGGTAGGATTTTCTTGTGTTTTTTTAATGACAAAATAAAATTCCATTGTATACATATAGCACAACTTCTTTATCCATTTATCTGTTGATGAGTATTTAGGTTGTTTCCATGTCTTGGCTATTGGTATATAATGCTGCTGTGAACGTGGGAATACAAATGTCTTCTTGAGTTACTGTTTTCATTTCCTTTGGCTCTATTTCCAGAAGTGGAATTGCTGGATCATATGGTAGTTCTATATTTAATTTTTTGAGGTACCTCCATATGGTTTTCTACAGTTTTACAACAGTTTACAATTCCATCAGGAGTCCACAAGTGTTGCCCTTTTTTTCACATTGATGCCAGCATTTGTTATTTCATCTTTTTGGAGATGGTCTTTCTAACAGGTATGAAGTAATATCTCATGGTGGTTTTGGTTTCCATTTCCCTAATGATTAGTGATGTTGAGAATGTTTTCATGTACCTGTTGGCCACTCATATATCCTCTTTGGAAAAGAGGTCATTGGGTCATTGGCCCATTTTTAGTTGGATTATTTGAGATTTTTGCTATTGAGTTGCCTGAGTTCTTTTTATACTTTGGATATTTATCTTCTATCAGAAATATGGTTTGAAAATATTATTTCTCATTCCACAGTTTGTCTTTTCGATTTGTTGATTGTTTCTTTTGCTGTGCTGATTATTTGTTGTAGTCTTGCCTGTTTATTTTGTATTTTGGTTGCTTGTATTTTATTTTTTTTTATTATTGTTTTTGCCATACATTGTCATGATATCACCATGGGTTTACATATGCTTCCCCTCCGGATCCCCCCTCCCTCCTCCCTCCCCCCCGGGAAATCTCGCTGCACCAGTCCCCAGCATCAATCCTGGGCTGGCGATTGATTAGACACATGACAATTAACATGCTTCAATGCCCTTCTCCCATATCATCCCACCCTTACCCTCATCCACAAAGTCCACGAGTCTATTCTATACATCTGCGTTCCTTTTGTTGTCTCCCATGTTGGGTTCTCGTTACCGTCTTTCTAAATTCCATATATATGTGTTAATATACTGTATTGTTGTTTTTGCTTCTGGCTTACTTCACTCTGGATAATGGGCTCCAGTTTCGTCCATCTGAGTAGAATTGCTTCAAATGAATTTTTTTTAATGCTGAGTAATATTCCATTGTGTATATGTACCACAGC
>ML660682.1:172168-195656 GCA_007570785.1 Antilocapra americana | reverse complement strand
TGAGAGATTATTTTGAACAGTATGGGAAAATTGAAGTGATTGAAATCATGACTGACCGGGGCAGTGGCAAAAAGAGAGGCTTTGCTTTTGTAACCTTTGATGATCATGACTCCGTAGACAAGATTGTCATTCAGAAATACCACACTGTGAATGGGCACAACTGTGAAGTGAGAAAAGCCCTGTCTAAGCAAGAGATGGCTAGTGCTTCATCCAGCCAGAGAGGTCAAAGTGGTTCTGGAAACTTTGGTGGCGGTCGTGGAGGTGGTTTCGGTGGAAATGACAACTTTGGTCATGGAGGAAACTTCAGTGGTTGAGGTGGCTTTGGTGGCAGCCGTGGTGGTGCTGGATATGGTGGCAGTGGGGACGGTTATAATGGATATGGTAATGACGGTGGTTATGGAGGAGGCGGCCCTGGTTACTCTGGAGGAAGCAGAGGCTATGGAAGTGGTGGACAGGGTTATGGAAACCAGGGCAGTGGCTATGGCGGGAGTGGCAGCTATGACAGCTATAACAACGGTGGAGGCGGAGGCGGCTTTGGCGGTGGTAGTGGAAGCAATTTTGGAAGTGGTGGAAGCTACAATGATTTTGGCAATTACAACAATCAATCTTTAAATTTTGGACCCATGAAAGGAGGAAACTTTGGAGGCAGAAGTTCTAGCCCCTATGGTGGTGGAGGCCAATACTTTGCCAAACCACGAAACCAAGGTGGCTATGGTAGTTCCAGCAGCAGCAGTAGCTGTGGCAGTCGCAGAAGATTTTAACTACTGCCAGGAAACAAAGCTTAGCAGGAGAGGAGAGCCAGAGAAGTGACAGGGAAGCTACAGGTTACAACAGATTTGTGAACTCAGCCAAGCACAGTGGTGGCAGGGCCTAGCTGCTACAAAGAAGACATGTTTTAGACAATACTCATGTGTATGGGCAAAAAACTCGAGGACTGTACTTGTGACTAATTGTATAACAGGTTATTTTAGTTTCTGTTCTGTGGAAAGTGTAAAGCATTCCAACAAAGGGTTTTAATGTAGAATTTTTTTTGCACCCATGCTGTTGATTGCTAAATGTAATAGTCTGATCATGACGCTGAATAAATGTCTTTTTTTTTTTAAATGTGCTGTGTAAAGTTAGTCTACTCTGAAGCCATTTTGGTAAACTACCCCAACAGTGTGAAGTTAGAATTCCTTCAGGGTGATGCCAGGTTCCATTTGAAATTTATTTACAACATGCTTGGTGGAGAAGCTCTTCTCTTCAGAACCTTGGTGTAGTTGAACTGACAGTTACTGTGTTGTGACCTGGAGTTCACCATTAAAAGGGTCACCCATGCAAAGTCATGGAGGGTTTTTTTTTTTGGTTATTGATGATTGTTGGCACATCCTATGCAATATATCTAAATTGAATTATGGTACCAGATAAAGTTATAGATGGGAATGAAGCTTGTGTATCATCCATTATCATGTGTAATCAATAAAAGATTTAATATCCTCTTGAAAAAAATAAAATAAAATAGGGGTCAAGTTTTATTCTTCTACACATGAATGCAGGACAGATTTCTGACCAGTTATTTCAAAATATAAATTTTAGTGTATCCAGAGTTCATGATTTTTGCAGACTTTTCTGAAAAGATTTAACTCTGCATACAAACCACTTTCATATACAATATATCTAAAGTCAATTTTACATGTAAATTCATATTATGGAATTTTATCATTTCTTCTGATATTCCCTGTTGCTTCTTGAGTTCACACACAAACCCAAAAGTGGTTTCATGTTTTGTATATTATTCAAACCATCTGTTTATACAGTCTATTAGGTTGGTGCAAACGTAATTGCAGTTTCAGAACTATGGATTTTAAATCATTTTCAGTTCAGTTCAATCACTCAGTCATCTGTGACTGTTTGCGACCCCATGGACTGCAGCATGCCAGGCTTACCTGTCCATCACCAACTCCAGGATCCTACTCAAACTCATGTCCATCATGTTGGTGATGCCATCCAACCATCTCAACCTCTATAATGCCTTTCTCCTCTTGCCTTCTATCTTTCCCAGCATCAGGACCTTTTCCAATGAGTCTGTTCTTCGTATCAGGTAGCCAAAATATTGGAGTTTCAGCTTCAGCATCAGTCCTTTTAATGAATATTCAGGACTGATTTCATTTAAGATTGACTGGTTGGATCTTCTTGTAGTCCAAGGGACTCTCAAGAGTATTCTCCAACACCACATTAAAAAAAAAGCATTAATTCTTTGACACTCAGCTTTCTTTCTAGTCCAACTCTCACATCCATAAATTACTACCATAAAAAAAATAACAAAAAAACCTATAGCTATGGAAAAACCATACCTTTGACTAGACGGACCTTTGTTGGTAAAGTAAGTGTCTCTGCTTTTTTAATATTCTGTCTAGGTTGGTCATAGGTTTTCTTCCAAGGAGCAAGCGTCTTTTAATTTCATGGCTGCAGTCACCATCTGTAGTGATTTTGAAGCCCCCTCAAAATAAAGTCTCTCACTGTTTCCATTGTTTCCCCATCTATTTGCCATGAAGTGATGGGACTGGATGCCATGATCTTAGTTTTCTGATTGCTGAGTTTTAAGCCAACTTTTTCATCCTCCTCTTTCACTTTCATCAAGAGGCTCTTTAGTTCTTTGGTTTCTGCCATAAGCATGGTGGCCCTATGGACTATACAGTCCATGGGATTCTTCAGGCCAGAATACTGGAGTAGGAAGCCATTCCCTTCTCCAAGGGATCTTCCTAACCTGGAGATTGAACCCAGGTCTCCCGCATTGCAGGCAAATTCTTTACCAGCTGAGCCTCCAGAGAAGCCCTTAAATCATTTTAACTAGGCTCAAATATATCTTTATTAATCAAAATAGGAATCATTACAATCAGCACATTTTTTTCCAACAAGAAATAAGCTTGTTTATTCCTGTAGCATAAAAATCCATACTTTATGATTCAGTGAGCTCTTGGAGAGCATTTTCTGCCTCCTGCTGATTGTAGAAGTGTTTTCCCTGCAAAGTTCTTAAGATGCTTAAATAAATGGTAGTCTGCTAGCAAAAGGTCAGGTGAATATGGCAGGTGAGGCAGAACTTCATAGCCCAATTTGTTCAATTTGTGAAGCTTTTGTTGTGCAAAATGTGGTTGGGCATTTTCATGGAGAAGACCTGGGCCCTTTGTGTTGACCAATGCTGGTTGCAGGACTTGCAGTTTTCAGTGCATCGTATCTATTGGCATACTTCTCAGATATAATGGTTTCACCAAGATTCAGAAAGCTGCAGTGGATCAGATGGGCAGCAGATCAACAAATAGTGGTCATGACCTCTTTTTGGCGCAAGTTTAGCTTTAGGAAGTGTTTTGGAGCTTCTCAGTACAAACTCTGAGCTGGCTGTCATACAAAATCCACTTTTCATCGTATGTCCAATCCAATCAAGAAACAATTTGTTCTTGATGTGTAGAATAAAAGAATATATATATTGATTTGTGGTCAGCTCATGGGCACCCATTTATCAAGCTTTTTTCATCTCTCAAGCTTGCTTCAAATGCTGAATAACTGTAGAATGGTCCACATGGTGTTCTTGGGAAACTTCTTATGTAGTTGTAACAGCATCAGCTGATGATCCTCTCAGTTGATCACTGCCAACTTCCGATGGCCAGCCACTGTGCTCCTCATCTTCAAGGCTCTTGTTTCCTTTGCAAAACTTCTTGAACCACCACTGCACTGTATGTTCATTAGTAGTTCCAGGGACAAATGCACTGTTGATGTTGCCAGTTGTCCCCACTGCTTTATAACCCATTTTGAACTCAAATAAGAAAATCACTCAAATTTGCTTTTTGTCTAACATCATTTCCATAGTGTCAAATGCATATAAAATACACAGCAATATGTCATTAATCAGAAAAACATAAAGAAGAAATGTGCATTAAAATGATGTATAACATAACCACATTTATTTGAGAATGCACACCAATATCAAATGGCAAAGTTCAATAATGCAAAGCCAAGTTACTTTTGCACCAACCTAATATCACAGTATTTAATTACAAAGAAAGCATAATTTAAATTTTTCCTCATTAATAATTGTTTTATTCTAAGTTTCATATAAAAATCATGTACTTTCCATCTAATGCAACAATCTTTTCAATTTAATTTCAATTTCTAAGCCTGTGGATATATGCTTTACAATTTTGCAATAGTTTTCAAAACCAGAGATTATGCAATCATTGATGAATTCCAGTAACTTTCTAATATGCTTTATTGTAACATCCATGTATATATTTTAATTTTGCGATAATTTACTGAAAAAATTTACTGTCCCCAAACTGGCAGTTTCTGTTCCTGCACTCATACTGGAGAGTTAATATTTGTGCATATAACACAGAAACCAGCTCCTCAGTGGACCAGCAGGACAACTTCCCAGTACAGGTCAGTGCTGCCCCTTGCAAAATTTCACCTCTTTCCCATAGCTGTGGTTGCTGCTGATGTTGTTTTTGCTGATATTGCAGCCATTGCCACCACTAATTTGGGTCCAGATCCTAGCCCACATGCTCCCACACATTGCTGCAGTTATGCCTACACCAAAGCCAAGGGAATTTCTTGATATGCACACTGCCTGTCATGTCTATGGTCCTGAGCCCTGGCATATGCACACTGCTGCCCAGAGTATTTCCTATGATCATATGCATGCTTCACTATCTCATCAGATTTATCTTCAATGTATATGTTTCATAATAAGATCATTAACATTTTCAAAACAGCAACTGTAGAACATTGAAGGGTAATCCCTCTGCTAAGTCTGACCTGGCTGTAGGCTACAGGTTGCATTCAGATTTGCTCCATTTTTCTTCACTTTGGAATTTAGGCTAAAGTTACAATAACTACCTGGAGTATGTGCTTACCATAACAGATCACAGGAATGCAAAAGAGCAAGCCAAAACGTGAACACATGTCACATCCATAAACATTTCACTGGCCAAAACAAGTCACATAGCCAAAGTGGATTATTAGTGAGATGAGAAAACATACTCTATTCACAGTAGGAGGCACTATAAGTAAGGCATAGTTACAAGGAAAAATGGTGCAGATGCTATGTTTAAATTCCATTACAGATAGTGAGAAATTGTGATCAATGATCCAAGGTGATCATATCCCCATTCCTAATTGAAGAAGGTTTATGCAAACAATAAAATAAGAGGATTATGGAAGATGCACATGACATAATAATGAAAATATTATAGCTATATGTCAAGCACTTGTGTTCCAGGAGCAGAGAATATACCTTCTTCTCAAGCACACATAGAACATTCATAAAAACTGACCACATTAGTTCATAAAGAAAACCCTCAGTAGTGTAAAACATATTCTATAATCAAAATGCAATAAAACTAGAAATTAGCAAAAATCCAAACAAGGAAACACCAACTTAATATTGCTTTTGAAGTGGAAACTTAGAGTCTCTGTTTAAGAATTCTTGGGCGAAGGGGAAAGTGCAAGCTTATTTAAAATAACAACAATAAAAATAACTACAATAAATACTATAAGATATCAGAACATATGGGATAAAATTAAAACATAACAAGAGAAAAGCCTTAAATGCTCATGTAAATAAAAATGAAAGCATTAAAATCTATGAATTGTAGTCATTAACTCAAAAAGCTATAGCAAAAGATGAAGGTAAACCAAAAGGAAGAGACAGTAAGGGAACAATAAAAATAAAATAAATAATAAAAGACAAAATTAATGAAGAACACAAAAAATAACAGTCAAACTAATACAGAAATCAAACTGATATTTTGTTAAAAAATAAATTATATAAATTTATAGGTAAACTTCTCAAGAAAAAGAAGGAAAAGTCACAAATATGCAAAATGAGAAATGATAATGGGGATAATCGCTGAAATATGGGAAATTTTAAAAATCAAAAAGACTACTTTGCATAACTCTTTAAACACAGCTTTGAAATCCTATATGAAGATGATATTTTCTTAAGAAAATACAGCTAACGAAAAACTTAAACATTTTTCACAGTCCCATTTCCATAGAGGCACTAGTTAAAAAATTTATAAATCTACCTGCCTGACCCCACACACACAAAAAAAAATCCCAGGTTCAAATAATTTCTTATAAGAATGTCAACAAAACTTCAAAGACTAGATAATACTAAGGCTACATTCAATTTTTAAAGCTCAGAGAAAGAACCTCCAAGTCCTTTATAAAAAGTAAGTATAACACTGACACTGTAATCAATATAGTTAACAACAAAAAAGGAAGCTACAGTTCTTATTTATGGATCTCAATACAAGAATTCTAAATAAATTTTAGGCAAACAGAATCACACACGATAGTAAATAATAATAATAATATGTGACAACTGGGATAGATTACAAAAATGGACACATATTCCTTTCATCCATATATATAAACATTTCTGTGATGTGACTTTGGCACTCCTCTATCAAAATGTGGAAATTACTCCCCTTAAATCTGAGTTTGGACATATGACTTACTATTGCCCATGGGACAATAGTAAACACAATGCAAGTAGAAGTTTTAAAAGAACTTGTGCAGTGAGGTTTGCCCACTTGGAGGGCTTTTGATACTCTTACAACCACCACCATGTAAAAAAGCCCAGGTTAGCCTACTGCATGAGAGACACATGACATATTCACAATCATTGCCCCAACTGACAATCAGTTCTAGTAGCCAGAATCAATTACCAAATATGTAAGTGAATCCTAGACCTACTAGTACCCAGCGAACCTTCTAACTGACTGTAAAACTACTCACTCATAGACTCATGAGCTATAATAAAAATAATTGTTATTTTAAGTGACTAAGTTTTGAGGTATTTCTTTTGGTAGCAAAGGCTGTTAAAACAAGTGAGATTTATTTTTTAGGAATATAAGAATGGCAAAAATCACCAAAAGTTAGCCACAGACAAAGAGTATATGTGACATATAGATGAAGGGCTAACATCTCTAATATATAAATCAACCTTAAAATCAAGAAAAAAAAGTAAAAGGGAAAATTACATGAATAGACAATTAAAATGTAAGGAAACATAAGCAAACTTGTACATATAAAACATTTCTCAACTTCATTCCTAATAAAACATGCAAAACTTCAAAACCATGACAATATACTCAGCTAGTAAGGCTGTGGTAAAATGTAGACTCTCATACATTTGCTGCTGTTTTGCTTTTCAAGAATTCAAGGAATCTGGCTCCTGATTAATGGGGAGTCAGTGCTTGGCAGCAAAGTTGGAGGACACCTTTTGTTCCATTATAAGATTTTCCAGGGTCTAGATGGAGACAGCTGAAGGAAAGTATGGAGATCTAATCCATGGTAATAGCAGAGTGGACACTATTTGCTTAATCTGGCAATGCCCATGTGCAGTCTTCTTCTTGGCAGTATCCTCTACACAAGTGACTTTCAACTGTCACTCAGATATGGGGATCAGAGATTATCACAAATCTGCAAATGGGGGGGGCAGAAGACAAGTCACTGCAACTAAGATACCGTTAGCCAAGGCAATGCCAAAGAATGTTCAAACTACCACACTATTGCACTCATTTCACAAGCTAGGAAAGTAATGCTAAAAATTCTCCAAGGTAGGCTTCAATGGTATGTGAACTGAGAACTTTCACATGTTCAAGCAGGATTTAGAAAAGCCAGTGGAACAGAGATAAAATTGCCAAAATCCATTGGATGGTAGGAAAAAACAAGAGAATTCCAGAAAAAATATCTACTTCTGCTTCATTGACAATGCTAAAGCCTTTGACTTTGTGGATCACAATGAACTGTGGAAAATTCTTGAAAGCATGGAAATACCAGAACACCTTACCTGCCTCCTCGGAAATCTGTATGCAGATCAGGAAGCAATAATTAGAACCGGAAATGGAACAATAGACTGGTTCCAAAATGGGAAAGGAGTACCACAAGGCTGTATAACATCACCTTGTTTATTTAATTCATATGCAGAGTACATCATGCAAAATGCTGGGCTGGATGAAGCACAAGCTGGAATCAAGATTGCCGAGTAAAATTGCCAGACAAAATATCAACAATCTTGGATATGCAGATGACACCACACTTATGACAGAAAGCGAAGAGGAACTAAAGAGCCTCTTGATGAAAGTGAAAGAGGAGAGTGAAAAAAGCTGGCTCAAAATGGCATTCAAAAAGTGAAGATCATGGATCTAGTCCCGTCACCTCAAGGCAAATAGGGAAACAATGGAAACAGTAAAGAGACTTTATTTTTAGGGGCTCCAAAATCACTGCAGATGGTGACTAAAACCATGAAATAAAAGACATTTGTTCCTTGCAAGAAAAACTATGACAAACCTAGACAGCATATTGAAAAGCCGAGACATTACTTTGCTGACCAATTTCCATGTAGTCAAAGATATGGCTTTTCCAGTAGTCACATATGGATGTGAGAGTTGGACCATAAAGAAAGCTGAGCACTGAAGAACTGATGCTTTTCAACTGCGTTGTTGGACAAGACTCTTGAGAGTCCCTTGGCTGGCAAGGAGATCAAACCAGTCAGTCCTAAAGGAAATCAGTCCTGAATGTTTGTTGGAAGGGCTGATGCTGAAGCTCCAATACTTTGGCTACCTGATGCCAAGAACTGACTCATTAGAAAAGATCCTGATGCTGGGAAAGATTGAAGGCAGAAAGAGAAGGGGACGGCAGAAGATGACATGGTTGGATGGCATCACTGACTTGATGGACATGAGTTTGAGGAAACTCTGGGAGTTGGTGATGGACAAGGAAGCCTGGCATGCTACAATCCATGGGGCTGCAAAGAGTTGGACACAACTAAGTGACTGAACTGAACTGAACATTGTTGCTGACAGTGTAGGGTGATACAAAGCTAAGGAGGGGAATTACGCAATGTGTATCAAATCGGCATTTGTATATACCTTTGATTTTGCCATGCCTATGTTAGAAATTTGCCTTGCAAGTACATCTCCACAAATACAAAATAAACAAAAAGAAAAATAAAGCAGAAACTAATGACAGTAATGCTCTGCGGAGGATAGGTAGGAACAGAATAATGAAAGGAATAGTGAAGGAAGGAAATCTTCCTGATTTTCTATGGCATCAAATAAGGCCAATTTTTAAAGAACTATAAAATTAGTTAAAATACTATTAAAAAAAACTTAAATGTGTTTTTAACTATAAAACACCTAAATGTGTTTCAAATTTATAACAAATTTAAGAGAGTAAAGAAAATAATTCAAGACCTCACAAAGAGAAATGAATGTACTTTTTACACAATGGAGAAATGTGGGGATAGCAAGCGATCAAACTCAGCATCCCTAGTAATTAGTACACTATAAGTTGATATTTTATATTTCCTGATATGATGCCATGATCTGTAGACAATATCAGTTCTATCATATTTTTGATGCTAACTTTTTACTTGCATCTGTAAAAACAAGCATAAAATTCTAGAATCTAAAGATATTCCTCACACAATGGTCTAGAATCTTCAAAGCAATAAAAAACAGTCCAACCAAACAAACAAAAGAGGCTAACAGGTATTCATTACAGGAGACTAAGAAGATTTGATAACTATATATAATTCAAGATTCTTGAATATGTCCTAGATTTAACAAAAGAAAACATGTTAATAAAGAACATTGTAGGGACAAGGGGAATCTAAAGTTGAACTACTATATTAGGTAGTATTATTTTCTCAGTTTTGTTCAATTTGATGATGGTGTGGCTATGCAGGAGAATTTCTTTCTTGTAATCATGGTATTTGCAGCATACTTACAAATGATTCAACATTTGGAGCACACACACACACATACACACACAAACCAATACATATACACATATAGAGGGAGAGAACATATAAGAAATTAGAGAGAAAGAGGCAAAGAGATAGGCAAATAACTAAGGCAGTTTATAACAACACAAGAATATAGTGTCTGTTTTATTATTCTTTCAACATTTTTAAAGGCTTGACATTTTTTCAAAATAAAAATTTGAGGGAGAGGAAGAGTAAGTGATTTGAAGTTTTAAAAGTAGGGTTCATTTTGTTACTGGTTTCCTCCACGTAAGGTGTTCAGGAAAAAACCTGTCCTTTTATCGAGAAGTTCCTTCATTGTTTGGTATTTCCTCTTTAATTGGTCAGTTTCCTCAGATTGGAATTCTTCATTTTTCTGCTTGTGGTATAAATCTGGCTACTAGCAGTTATGGAGCTGAATGGAAAAAGAAGCCAGGGGGATCTCCGTGTTCAGCATGGAGACTTTCAGTTAACCTATTTACTGCTTCCATTTGGGTTGTAGCATCTCATTAACACCTCGAACTCAGCCTGGTTCATTGAACCCACAGCTTGTCTGGCTCCACCTATACAAACATAAAACCTCAAGAATATTGTTAGGAATGAGTAAGTTTGGCAGAATATCTAGCTACTTTGGGTTAAAAAGGAAAGTGCTAATCCAGATGGTATCTTTTAAGACTTTCAACTAATTTTCATGTTTTAGCCTTTCC
Source organism: Antilocapra americana (assembly GCA_007570785.1). Lineage (NCBI taxonomy): Eukaryota > Metazoa > Chordata > Mammalia > Artiodactyla > Antilocapridae > Antilocapra > Antilocapra americana. The sequence continues at coordinate 185,162 of ML660682.1, read as the reverse complement.
TTGAAGCCCCATATTCTAAGTAGCCTTGCATTCCTGCCTTCCAACGTCACACAAAGTTATTCCTAAGCCCTTTATAAACTCTGTGGGGACAGTGGTTTACTTTTTATTGGCTTTCCCCTGCAGGTCTAGGTTTCAGCTTTCTTTGGTCGTCAGAGTTAGTTGCCATTATTTCACATTCTTCCTAGTTTCCAAATTGTTGATTTCTAATGTTTTTCATCATCTCCTCCCCTATTTCTTTTGTTTTGTGTGTTTATATCACTTCTTTGCTGTCACTTTAACACTTAAAGGGTACTAATATAAATATGTATGTTCAATCCACGATGTTTTAATCTAATATTAGTAAATCCAGTGTTGTAATTCACTTTGTGACAGCACTGAATCTCAAAGTATCAGTCTGTGTGTTTTCAGTGTAATTTTTTGACCCTCCTCTCTGTCAACAGTATATCATGGACTATTTTCCATCTCCTGGACAACACTGAAGCAGAAAGAGGACTACAGTGAATGGAAACAAAGATTAAAAAACAAGAGATAATCTACAAGTCAAATGACAATTTTTTCATGCATGTTGCAGAGCTAGATTGTTTGCTCTAGAAGACTAGATAATACTAGGCTGGGAAAAGGGGAGAGAGAAAGTAGAGTTGTGATGAAAGTGAATCAGGATGCAGAGTGGAAAGAATATTCCTTGATTTTGTTAGCTAAATTGTCCCTGAGTAGGGATTCCTTACTGACTCAGAGGTCTCTGAGAAATATTCCTGGCAGTTTGTAAGCAAGGGATGACTTAGGGGTGTGAAATAATTGAAAAATACATATAATAGTCTTTGTCCCATTTGCTGGCACAATTTCTAAAACCCTTGTAACTTCCTAAGTGATAATAGCATTAGGAACACCTTTTGTTCTAATATTTGGTCTTTCACCCTGGTTCCTGACACTGAGCTCTTAAATCTCTTGAAATCTCCTAGTGGTCAGCATTGTCCTTTGTTCTAATGAGGTGACTCTGCGGGCTCCTGGATAGGGACTGGTCACTAGAAAGACCACGCCATGATAAGAAGCTTGGAATTTTCAGCCCTACTCCCCATGTCCAGAGAAGGGAAAGTGGCTGGAAATCGAGTTAATGACTGATCTATACAAGGAAGCCTACATTAAAACCTCAGTTGAATGGGGTTTGGAGAGTTTTCTGGCTGGTGAACACATCCATATACCAGAAGGATCACACGTCCCAACTTCATGGGGTAAAAATCTCTTGCATTCAAAACTCTTCTAAACTCTTGTGTCTCTTCATCAGGTTATTCATTTACTTTTTTTTTGTTGTTTAGTTGCCAAGTCATGTTTGAATTTTTGTGACCCCAGGGACTGCAGCATGCCAGGCCTCCTTGTCCCTCTCGATCTCCAGGAGTCTGCCCAAGTTCATGCTCTCAACAAGAAATCTACTGAATGAGAAACACAAATGACTAATTAAATACACAACTTTTCTTTGTAAAAGAAACAATATAATTTAAATGAAAATAAAGTTTAGGTATGAATGAATATGATAGGAGAGTTAAATCTTGAGCTCAAAAAAGGGGCATGGAAAGGGGAAGTAATAGTTATAGTGTATGTAAAGAACATATTTTTTAAAAAGAGATTATAATTTGAATAGTGAGAATTAAAGATATCAATAAAATCCAGATCATCAAACAGGTGAACTGTGGAATATTCAATGAAATCATGGAAAAATAATACAAAAACAATATAATAATTTGAATGGAGGGAGGGAGTTATAACTTAATAGGTTGAAGAAAATATTAATGGTTAACTATAAATAGAAATGAGATAAATGCAGGTGACTAACATGAAAAGTAAAAGAACAAGAAGAGCACTATGTCAACAGCTGCATCATCTGAATGTCATCTTCTCATTAGTCTAAGTCCTATAATTTCCCCATAATTTTCGAAGTTAGCACACTATAATTTAACTCTGTTTAGAAGGTCTTAACAGAGCCATAAATCAACTCTGTATTGACCTCCTCAGAATATGAGAGTCTAAACTAAAATACTTGTAAGTGGATATATAACTCCACTACACTATATTATTCACAGGGTTCTGGAAATACAATTTATAATTCCTAATGTATGATAGTATAATTATTGATGTCTTTCAACTAATACTCCACTGGTTATAGTAATAGATACAAAATATGGTAAATGAATTAACAGGTCAATATAAAGCATTATGGCTTCATCTCTTAATTGATTTTATCCATCTTGATTATGAGAGCTTTCATTGATAATAAAATGTCCACTGAATTTCAAATACTAATGAGAAAGAAGGTCTTGCAATGTAAGAGTTTACCAAAAATGTTCAAGTGAAATAGATTATCTACTGATAATAAAGGAAGGTTATTCTGATTCTTTTGCAATTAGATTAATATCTGATTAACCTGTCTGAGGGGTGGTGAATCTGAAGTATAGTGCAATGAAATAATTCAATAGCAGATTAGTCTGCTTTCAATTTTATTTCCAGAGATTGAATTTATTTAGATGCTATGGAAGTGGCCAGTGGTTGCAATAGCACAACACACAATGAAGCAGTAAACACCATAAGAGAGGTCTCACAATATGAGCTGGTGTTGTACTGCTTTAAATCATAAGCCAAATTATTATGATTATAAGAAAGCAAAAGTTATACCTGTAGAAAACTCATGCTTATTAAAAATAACTATCATCAGAAAAATAAGACTTATAGGTAAAGTACATTTCAAGTTAGAGCACAGAGAAAATGCACAGCACCAGAAAGCAAGATGAAGTATGGGGTGTTACCCCTGTCTAATGGTTAAGGCAAACACTTCTGATTCCCTTAATATCACAGCAAAATAAATATATATGTAGCAGCTCCAATCATTACTGGGGAACTTAAGAAGTTTTTCTGCAATTATTTGATCGAAATGTAATGCTAAAGCATAAAATAGACACTCAGACACTATGGAGTAGATGTACCATGAATAGTGAAGTAATAGGTGATTATGCTTGCAGAGGAGATCAGTTTGAAAAGTGAAAACTTCTCTAAAGTCAGTTTATCAGTCTAGATCAAAGACACACTACCAAGTTGAAGAGTTAGTGCTCAAGAGGAACACCGGACTTTATGTTGTAACAAGACTAGGGAAACAAACAAACAAAGAAACTTTGGGAGTCCTGTGTTTGAGTTTATTGAGATAGTACAGATAGGTTGGGTGATTGAATTCCAAAAATATTTATTAAGTGTATAGTTTTTACAAGATCATTTTGGAGACATTTTGAAGAATGCACTGGAGATGGGGAAAGGGCAGCTTGGAACTGAATAACATACTCACATGTATGTGTATGAGTTTGCATATACAATTTGGTGCCATTGTTGTCCAGTCTACAAGTCAAGTATGACTCTTTGCAGCCTTGTGGACTGCAGTGCACTAGGCTACTTTGTCCTCCACCATCTCCCGGAGTTTCTTTAAATTCATATCCATTGAGTCACTGATGTTATCTAACCATTTCATTCTGTTCTGTCCCTTTCTTCTTCTGTCTTCAATCTGTACTATCATCAGGGTCTTTTCTAAAGAGTCAACTTTTCCCATCAGGTGGCCAAAGTATTGGAGCTTCAGCTTCAGCATCAGTCCTTCCAATGAATATTTGGGACTGATTTCCTTTAGGATTGACTGTTTTGATCACCTTGCAGTAAAAAGCACTCTCAAGACTCTTCTCTAGCACCACAATTTGAAAGTATCAATTCTTCAGCACTCAGCCTTCTTTACGGTCCAACACTCACATCCCTACACAACTACTGGAAAATCCATAGCTTTTACTATATGCACTTTTGTCACCAAAGTGATGTCTTTGATTTTTAATATGCTGTCTAGGTTTTTCATATCTTTCCTTCTAAGGAGTGTTCTTTTGTTTTTAATTTCATGGCAGCAATCACATTCTTCAGTGATTTTGGAGCCCAAGAAAAGAAAATCTATCACTGGTTTCACATTTCCCCATTCCTTTTCCATAGAGGGCTGGGAACCTGATGCTGGGAAAAATTGAAGGCAAGAGAAGGGGATGACAGAGGATGAGATGATTGGATGGCATCACCAAGTCAATGGACGTGAGTTTGAGCAAGCTCCAGGAGATGGTGATGGACAGGGAAGTCTGGCGTGCTGCAGTCCATGCGGTCAAAAAGAGTCATACATGACTGAGGACTGAACTAAACTGATGGGATTGGATGCCATAATCTTCATTTTTTGAATGTTGAGTTTTAAGCAAGCTTTTTCACTCTCCTCTTTCACCCTTATTAAGTAGCTCTTTGGTTCCACTTAACTTTCTGTCATTAGATTTGTATCATTTGCATATATAAGGTTATCAATATTTCCCCAGCAATCTTGATTCCAGCTTGTGGTTCATACAGCCAGCATTTTGCATGATGTACTCTGCATATAAGTTAACTAAGGAGGATGACAATATATAGCCTTGGAACCAGTCTGTTGTTCAATGTAAGGTTCTAATGGTTGCTTCTTGACCAGCATACAGGTTTCTCTGGAGACAGGTAAGGTGGTATGGTACTCCCATCTCTTGAAGAATTTTCCACAGTTTGCTGTGATACACACAGTCACAGGCTTTAGCTTTGTCAATGAAGCAGAAGTAGATGAAGCAAGGAAATTCCTTGCTTTCTACATGATCCAATGAATATTGGAAATTTCACTTCTGTCTCTTCTGCCTCTTTGAAACCCAGCTTGTACATCTGAGGTTTTAAGTTCATGTACTGGTGAAATATACTTTGAAAGATTTTGTGTATAACCCTGCTATCTTAGGAAATGGGTGCACTTGTACAGTATTCTAATATTCTGTTACATTGCCCTTTTTTAGAATTGGAATAAAAACTGATCTTTTCCAATCCTGTGGATACTGTTGAGCTTTCCAAATTTGCTGACATATTGAGTGTAGCACTTAAACAGCATCGTCCTTTAAAATTTGCAATAGTTCAGCTGGAATTCCATCACCACCACTAGCTTAGTTCCTAGTAACGCTTCCTAAGGCCCACTTGACCTCACATTTCAGGATACCAGGTTCTAGGTAAGTGACAACATTATGGCAATTATCTTGGTCATTAAGATTTTGTGTGTGTGTGTGTGTGTGGAGTTCTGTGTATTCTTGCCACCTATCCTTAATATCTTCTGTGTCTGTTAGGTCCTTATTATTTCTGTCTTTTATCGTGCTCATCCTTTCATGAAATATTCCCTTAATATTTCCAATTTTCTTGGAGAGATCTCTAGTCTTTCCCATTCTATTGTTTTCCTCTATTTCTTTGCATTTTTAACTTAAGAAGGCCTTATCTCTCCTTGCTATTCTCTGGAACTCTACATTCAGTTGGATATATATTTCCCTTTCTCCATGCCTTTTGCTTCTCTTCCTTCCTCAGCCTTTCTCAGTTATTTTGAAAATCTACAACCATTTTTTTCCTTCTTGTATTTCTATGTCTTCAAGATGGTTTTGGTCACTGTCTCCTGTACAATGTTATGAAGCTTCATCCATAGTTCTTCAGGCATTCTGTCTACCAGATCTAATTCCTTGTATCTATTCATCACCTCCAGTGTATAAGGGATTTAATTTAGAGATTTGATACCTGAGTGGCCTAGTGATTTTCCCTACTTTTCTTTAAGCCTGAATTTTGCAATAAGGAGTTCATGATCTGAGCCACAGTCAGTTCCAGTTTTTACTGACTGTATAGAGCTTCTCCATCTTTGGATGCAAAGAATATAATCAACCTGATTTCAGTATTGATCATCTGGTGATGTCCTGGTGTAGAGTTGTCTCTTGTGTTGTTGGAAAAGGGCATTTACTATGATCAGCATGCACTATTAACAGAATTCTGTTAGTCTTTACCCTGCTTCATTTTGCACTCGAACACCAAACTTTCCTGTTATTCTGAGTATCTGTTGACTTGCTAATTTTCCATTCCAATCCTCTATAATGAAAAGGACATCTTCTTTGGTGTTAGTTCTAAAAGGTGTTGTAGGTCTTCATAGAACTGATCAACTTCAGTTTCTTCACCATCAGTGGTTGGGACATAGGCTTAGATTACTGTGATGTTGAATGGTTTGACATGGAATTAATGAATTAGGATCATTCTATTGTTTTTGTGATTGTACCCAAGTAGTGTATTCTGGGCTTTTTACTTGAATAGGAGGGCTACTCAATTTATTCTAAGGGATTTTTGATCACAGTAGAAGATATGGTGGTCATATGAATTAAATTCACCCATTCCTATCCATTTTAGTTCACTGGTTCCTAAAATATCGATGTTCAAATGTTGATGTTCATTCTTGCCATCTCCTGCTTGACCAAATCCAGTTTACCTTGATTCATGGACCTAACATTCCAAGTTTGTACACAATATCATTCTTTACAGCACTGGCCTTTACTTTCACCACCAGACACATCTACAACTGAGTGTCATTTCTGCTTTGTCCCAGCTACTTCATTCTTTCTGGAGCTGTTAGTAATTGCTCTAGACTCTTACTGATAGCGTAGTGAACACCTGATGACCTGGGCAGTTCATCATCTGGTGTCATATATTTTTACCTCTTCATACTGTCCGTGGGGTTCTCTAAGTAAGAATACTGGAGTGTATTACCATTTACTCCTCCAGTGGACATCATTGTTGTCAGAATTATGATGTTGTCTGACAACAAGAGTTGTCAGAACTCTTCACTCTGATTCATCCTCCTTTGGAGGTTCTGCATGGCATGGCTCATATAGTTATCGAGTTATGCAAGACCCTTCACCATGACAAGGCTGTGCTCCATGAATGGATCACAGAACATCCTGAGGTCTGTATCTTGGGGTGTAGCCATGCATGCCATTGCCCTTTTGTAATAGGAACCAAAGCCACCTCTACCTGTTCCTATTGTTGGGTCCTAGTAAGACCCTTGTTCAAGTTAACATTTATTACTTATTAAACTGATCCATTCTTGGTTCATGAAATATCTAATTTTTCATCATAAGTGAATTTTATTTTATCTAATAAAAATTTTATCTATCTGCACTCTGTATTGGTAAAGACGGCGTGTGAGCCTCCATAAAAATTCACAAGTCCAACTTGACTCAATATTGCTTCCATAATATATAGATAAATAAAAATAGGTATTTGCAAATTAACATTTTGATTTTACCATTTGTAAATTATAGGTAATGATAGTATGATCTCAGAATATCAGCAAATTTGGAAAACTCAGCAGTTTCCACAGGACTGGAAAATGTCAGTTTTCCTTACAATTCCCCCAAAAAAGGCTATGCCAAAGACTGTTCAGACCATCCTAGAATTGCACACATTTCACAGGCTACCAAGATTATGCTCAAAATCCTTCTAACTAGACTTCATCAGTACTTGAGCTGAGAAGTTCCAGATGTACAAGCTGGATTTTAAAGAGGCAGAGGAACCAGATATCAAATTGCCAACATTCACTGCATCAGAGAGAAGGCAAGGCAGTTCCAGAAAAACACCTATTTCTGGTACATTAACTGATCTATTAGTCAGAGCTAAAGCCTTTGACTGTGTGGATCACAACAAACTGTGGAGAATTCTTCAAGAGATGGGAATACCAGACCACTTTACCTGCCTCCTGAGAAATCCGTATGCAAGTCAAGAAGCAACACTTAGAACCGGACATGGAACAACAGACTGGTTCCAAGGCTGTGTATTGTCACCCTGATTATTTAACTTATATGAAAAGTACATCATTTAAAATGCTTGGCTGGAGGAAGCACAAGCTAGAATCAAGATTGCTGGGAGAAAAATCAATAACCTCAGGTATGCAAATGACACTACCCTTATGGCAGAAAGTGAAGAACTGAAGAGCCTTTTGATAAAAGTGAAAGAAGAGAGTGAAAAAGCTGCCTTAAAACTCAACATTCAAAAAACAAAGATCATGGCATCTGCCCCCATCACTTCATGCCAAAGTGAGTTTCATGGGGAAACAATGAAAACAGTGGCAGACATTGTTTTTTGGCCTCCAAAATAACTTCAGATGGTGACTGCAGCCATGAAATTAAAACATGCTTGCACCTTGGAAGAAAAGCTATGACCAACCTAGACAGCATATGACAAAGCAGAGACATTACTTTGCCCCAAAAGGTCCATCTAGTCAAAGCTATGGTTTTTCCAGCAGTCATGTATGGATGTGAGTGACAGTGAAAGTCACTCAGTCATGTCCAACTCTTTGTGACCCCATGGACTATACAGTCCATGGAATTTTCCAGGCAAGAATACTGGAGTGGGTAGCCTTTCCCTTCTCAGAGGATCTTCCCAACCCAGGGATCGAACCCAGGTCTCCTGCATTTCAGGTGGATTCTTTAACCACTGAGCTATCAGGGAAGCCCTAATATGAATGGATGTGACAGTTGGACCACAAAGAAAGCCAAGCACTGAAGAAGTGATGCTTTTGAACTGTGGTGTTGGAGAAGACTCTTTAAAGTCCCTTGGACTGCAAGGAAATCAAACCAGTCAATTTTAAAGAAAATGAGTCCTGAATATTCATTGGAAGAACTGATGCTAAAGCTGAAACTCCAATACTTAGGCCATCTGTTTTGAAGAACTGGAAAAGACCCTGATGCTTGGAAAGATTAAATGCAGGAGAAGGGGATGATAGAAGATGAGATGGTTGGATGGCATCACTGACTCAATCAACGTGAGTTTGAGCAAGCTCCAGGAGTTGGTGAAAGACAGGGAAGCCAGGCAGGCTGTAGTCCATGGGGTTGCAAAGAGTTGGACATGACTGAGTGACTGAACTGAACTGATGTACTCCCTCGTATTTTTGTTAGCCTATTCTATCAGTTACTGAGAGGCTGAGAGAAGTATGTTAAAAATATCCTACTATGAATGTTAGTTTTTTTTCAGTTTAGTTCTATTAATATATTTATGATGAAGTGATTTTTTTAGGTACATAAAATTTAAAGTCATTTTATTACAGTGGATTGACAGTAAGACATTTCCCATTAATCTTCAGTATGACTTCACTGTCTTGGGCTAATTTGTGTCCCCATAGTATATATTTTTCCTTTAATTCTTTAAATATTTCTATGTCCTTATATGTATGATGAGTATCTTAATATTGTATAGCTATTAGATTTTTTAATCCATTCTTAAAAATTTTAATGATAGTTTATTATAGTAATATATTTTTAATGTTAAAGCAAAACTTTTGAAATAATTATCGCATTCTAAGTCATCTTTTTATATGCCTTATGATTTTCCATAGACTGTACTGTATATATTTTATATACTTTTACATATATAACCTATATATTGTATATTTTCTGATATGAGTGAATGTAAAAAAAAATGTTTGGAGATCTTCAGCTATGCACAATAAGAGCTATGGCCTAAAATATCAAATAAAGTTATGTGGAATCCATGTATTTAAAAGATATTAACATTTGATTACATTTATTTAATATATATGATTACATTACATGCATGATTATAGTCAATTCATAAATTAATGTGAGTTCATATGTTACTTATATGTAACATATAAATATATGTGAATATGTAGTTAATTTTGACTAGAAAACATAAGTCTGATGCTATCTTCTCAGCTGAGAAAAATAAGGTATGATATTCAATACTTTTTATGGTTAGTGTTGGGTGGTGATTTTTCCCATCTTTTCAGATTTCACAGAGTACAACTCTTACTCGATCCTTGGATCAGAGGGATAAAAATTAGTTGTATTATTTGCTTTATCAAAACTATCTGGAGAAGTCAATAGAAATTTAGATAAGAACAAGACATTCTGCTGTGGTAGCTTTGTTGTTCCTTCAAAAATGAAGCTTATTGTGTAGTTTAAAAAAGATCAGCAAAATGCTGGGAAGCATCAGAAAGGATGTTGAAAATCAAAATAGAAACATTATCCTTAATACTATAAAATCATGATATGGCCACATTTATTTGACCTTTGCAGTCATTGCCCCCTGAGAAAAGACACAATGAGGCTGAGGAAAATCTGGAGGAAATGTAAAATGATCAAGGGTACAAATGTGTATTATGGAGAGAGTAAGGTGCCACAAGAAGAGAGGTTTGTAGGAAAGAATGGGTTCATGCTAGAAATATAAGAGTAAAAACGTTCTGCTAGTCTGAAGGGGGCTGACAACAGCAGGGAGAGTAAGCTATTGTGGACTTGAAAAAGGAAGATATTTGATATTTATTTCATAGTTACATCTTTACACTTAATAACTAATTTGAGTCTTTGGTATGCACCTAAAGCTACTTTTAAGATAAATTGTCTTAAAGTTCCTTTAGCACATCCACCTGAAGATAATGTCTTTATATTTATGTTATTCAAAAACTTAATGTCATATGAGAAAAGAGTTTGGGACTATTAGTTTCTAAATGTATAACTATTAGGAGAACAGTGTGTGGCACAGGTGCTATACTAACTATTCAGTCCTGTCCTATTAGGGCATGAGAATGTAAGGAAACTGCAAGGTTTTATTACAGTGGTTTAAAAGGTAGTTTATTTTTAAGATTTAAAAATATCAAAATATAATATAATCATAAACAAGACTTTCTGACTGAAAAATTTTAGAACGTGTAGGGCACAACATTTTTGCCCTTCATCTGCCTATGACAAACTCTCACATATTTTTAGAACCCTTTAGTACTCAGAAAGGGGCATCCATGGTTGCTCAGTGGTTAAATACCCACCTACCAATGGAGGAGATGCAGGGACATGGGTTCAACCTCTGAGTTGGGAAGATCCCCTGGAGGAGGAAATGGCAACCCTCTCCAGTATTCTTGCCTGGAGAATTCCATGGACAGAGGAACCTGGTGAGCTACAGTCCATGGGTCGCAAAGAGTCAGACATGACTGAACATTAAGGCACAGCTCTCAGAAAGATACAGTCTGAAAATTCCAGGTGTAGTGAAAGAGTACTGCTTTAGATCAGGAAACTTGGGGCTAGCTTGGGTTTTAAAACTGGCCCAAATGTTAATCAAATCAGTTCACTTTTCTATTCCTATTACATGATCTATTGTGCTGAGTCTGCATATTGGCCATTCACTTATTTTTATTCACTGAGCATATATTAGTCCTACTATGTGTTAGCTTGCTTTATATTACAATTTTAAAGAAGCACATTAATGAATTGTCAATCATCTTTGGAAAGTTGGCTAGTTATCCAGAGAAGCTTCTCACAAGGGAACACTTTGTTAAATTCAACATAAGCCAGAAGAGAAGATTTCAAATGTTTTACTGTAACTCCCAATTGGAAATATATTTTATGTAGTAACCTAGTATATATACACACATTTAGTCACTGATTAGAATCATTCTAAATATGATACACTCTTAATAATTGTATTGTAATTTTTTCTCTTCTTTGTTATCCTACCTTATTCTGTTCTATTTCATTAAAAGAATGTTGGAGTGTTTGTATGAATGGAGGAATGAATACGTGGAACACAGAGAATTTTAACAACAGTGAGAATACTCTGTAAGATACTATAATGATGGATATATGGCATACATTTGTCCAAATACATAGAATGTATAACACCGATAATAAACTCCAGTGTAAACCATGGACTTTGGACAATAAGGATGTGTCAACATAGGTTCATCAATTGTAATAAATGTACCACTTTGGTGAGGGATATTGATCATAGGGGAAGCTATGCTTGTGTATTATAATTATGGCTGATTACCTTTACATGTGTTTTTGACACATCTGTTGTTTTCTATTAACCGATATTTCCTAGTTCTACTTGGTTGTTTTCCTTTTTCTGATTCATTCTAAAGGGTGGCAATCGGCTTCTTCTATCCACAATATATGCTATGGCAACAAGACTTTTAAAATCTTTACCCACTGAATGGCATCAGAGATATGTCCAAGGAATGAAGATAAGAAAATAAGGCTGAGCGACAATTTTCTTTGGGGTATCTTCCTAGAATAGAGGCTACTTTTTGGAATTATGAAATCAAAATGAAGCTAATAACAACTCTGCTTCACTGATTATTTACTGTTTCACTATACTTTAACTAAAATACATCAGAAGAATGCCAGAAAATCTATAGCTAATGATCATTTTGTCCTCCTCGCTGATATGTTTATTTTATTTACAAGATTTTAAAGTAGATTTTTGCTAGATTTTTCTCTTATAGAGGCGATATCTTGATGTATTTTGAACTTCAGTATCTATACAATTTGCAGCTGACTGTCATTAAAACTAACAAAGTAAGTAATTACACATTATCTTGCATTCATACTCTTCCAAAAGTAGAACTTTATGTGATTTCAAAAGAATATATAATTCAGATGTCTTTTGGAAAATATTAATAGCAGCAGGTAAAAAAATAGGCTCATATGCTGTAAGCCCAGAGACTTACACAGATACACACAATTCTGAGGTATGATTGTCTTCACCAATCCCACAAATTCTATTGTCCCCCCAAATCTAGCAAATTTTAGGGCAAGCTCTAAAACCTTGCTGATATAAACACTTATTTGGATTACAGATGTCCTTGTGACTGTCAATGAGAAAGTGACTGACCAGATAATATCAGAGTATTCTTATAGATCCTATTATATTTTTCTGGCTGTTTTTAAGATTCTCTCTTGAACAATGATTTTACACAGTTTGATTATGATGTACCATGGTTTATTTCTCTTAATGTTTCCTGTTCATATTTTTATGAGCTTTTTTTCCCCTGTGGGTTTATAGTTTTGATCAAGCTTTTACAATTTTTGTACAGTATTCAAAAAATAAATATTTTTTGTGCCAGTACCATACTGTCTTTTTTTTTAAATTGTTTTTGCCATACAATGTCATGATATCACCATGGGTTTACATATGCTTCCCCTCCAGAACCCCCCTCCCTCCTCCCTCCCCCCCAGGAAATCTCGCTGCACCAGGCCCGAGCATCAATCCTGGGCTGGCGATTGATTAGACATATGATAATTAACTTGTTTCAATGCCCTTCTCCCATATCATCCCACCCTTACCCTCATCC
>ML660682.1:147162-162168 GCA_007570785.1 Antilocapra americana | reverse complement strand
ATTTCTTAGAGAATTTTCCAACAGTTTATTGTGATCCACACAGTCAAGGGCTTTAGCGTAGTCAATGAAGCAAAAGTAGATGTTTTTGCTGGAATTCTCTTGCTTTACCTGTGATGCAATGGATGTTGGCAATTTGATCTCTGGTTTCTCTGCTTTTTCAAAACCCAGCTTGAACATCTGGAAGTTCTTGGTTCATGTACTGTTGAAGCCAAGCTTGGAGAATTTTAAGCATTACACTGCTAGTGCGTGAGATGAGTGCAATTGTGAGGTAGTTTGTACATTCTTTGGTATTGCCTTTCTTTGGGACTGGAATGAAAACTGACTTTTTCCAGTCCTGTGGCCACTGCTGAGTTTTCCAAATTTGCTGGCATATTGAGTTCAGCACTTTCACAGCACCATCTTTTAGGATTTGAAATAGCTCAACTGGAATTCCATCACCCCCACTAGCTTTGTTCATAACGATACTTTCTAAGGCCCTCTTGACTTCAAACTCCAGGATGTCTGGCTCTAGGTGAGTGATTTAACATTATTAGAACATTATTATTTTTCTCTTTTAAACAAAATAGTATTTAGGATTGTGCCTAAGTTAACTTATATATCTAAGTAAAGATATTAGCAGTAAAAATAATCTCTCAACCTTGGCACTGTTGATATTTAGGCCTGGGTAATTCTTCGTTGTGGGGTGAGGTACTTTAGATTGTAGAATATTTAATACCATTTCTGGCCTCTACCTACTAGCTGTTAGTGGCAACTCTTCTTCCCAACCCACCCTTTTTCTGTGTCCCTGCCCCCTCACTCCCATGTTGTAATAACCAAAAATATCTACAGATATTGTCAAATATATCCTGGGGATAAATTTTCTCTAGGAGTTAACTGGTGAAATAAATAAATCTCTATGTAGTTAAGAATTAAGGGGATTTTTTTTTTCTCCAGTAGAGTACAGTTGTTATGATCCTGGACTCTTGATCCAGTCTTTTGGAATTAACATACTGACTCGATTTGGGGCAATTTAATCTCTGCAATCTTTGCCTCTTTTTCTGCAAAATATGGATAATAATAAATTGCAGGCCCTAGAGGGCAGATACTGGAGGCAGATTTCCCAGGTTTGAATACTGACTCTGTAACTCCTGTGACTTTGGGAAAATTACTTTAATTCTCTGAGCCTCAGTTTCTCAATTTTTAAGTGGAATAGCAATAGCATTTACCTGATAGAATTAGTGCAAATCAAATGCATTAGTTTAAATAGAGTGATCCTTGTCTGACATAGTAAGTTTTGTGTTCACATTAAATAACATCATGTTATTATTAAAAATTTGAAATAACTGAGTAACTATGCCTCATTTCATAATTTAACAGCCACTGATACCTTCTGTATGTGTACCTGGCTATTTAGAGAACTAAGTAAATAAGACACAGAAAAACTGTCAGTTAACAATGTTTGTCCAAAAGACTTAGATATTTCTTTTTCATTACTGAAACAATCAAGCTGGTATTAGTTATACAACAATACATTTTCGGTACTTGTCTTGTGCTTTATCTTACTTGCTTTCAGTATATGCACTTAATATACTTCGTATTGACATGCAAAGGTCATTGGTTTCAAGTCAGAAGACTGATGTTTAGGATGTGCTCTGTTACAAACTTGATGATCCTAGACAAATCGCTTAATGTTGTCACATTGTCCTCATCTAGCAAATGGAAATAGTTAACTCAGCCATATTGATTTCACTGAGAAATTTTGAGAACCATGATAGTGAATGCTTTGGAAAAGCAAAAGGTTATGGTGATGATAATGTTGATAATGATGATGATGATATATCAGCACATGGTGAAAATGAAAGTCACTCAGTCCTGTCCAACACTTTGTGACCCATGGACTATACAGTCCATGGAATTCTTCAGGCCAGAATACTGAAGTGGATAGCTGTTTCCTTCTCCAGGGGATCTTCATAACCCAGGGATGGAACACAGGTCTCTGGCAACGCAGGAAGATTCTTTACCAGTTGAGCCAGCAGGGACTAAATCCTTAAAACGTAATAAATAAAAATGAACTGCATAATATTTTAAATTATTCTAGTTTATTTGATACAGTTCTATTAAAATAATATAAATAAATCTTGAATTAAGTAATATAAACCAGCCATTATAAATTTATTTCTACTCTACTTCAGTTCATAGAGAAAGTGTTCTAATACATATTGTTGTCTATTTTAGAGATAAACTCTTTGTCAATTGTTTCAGTTGCTATTATTTTCTCCCATTCTGAAGGCTGTCTTTTCATCTTGCTTTCCTTTGTTGTGCAGAAGCTTTTGATTTTACTTTTTTAAATTTATTTATTTTATTGTGTTGGTTTTGCCATACAACGACATGAAACCGCCATGGGTCTACACATGCTTGCCCTCCAGAACCACCCTTCCTCTCCCCCCCACCCCGACTCCCTCCCCCTGGGACATCCCGGTGCACCAGCCCCGAGCATCAGCCCTGGGCCGGCGACCGATCCCACACATGACAATCAACATGTTTCAATGCCATTCTCCCATATAATCCCACCCCTGCCCTCTTCCACAGAGTCCACGAGTCTGTTCTATACATCTGCGTTCCTTTTGCTGTCTTGCATGCAGGGTTCTCATTACCATCTTTCTAAATTCCATATATATGTGTTAGCATACTGTATTGTTGTTTTTCCTTCTGGCTTACTTTACTCTGGATAATAGGCTCCAGTTCGGTCCACCTGAGTAGACCTGCTTCAAATGATTTTTTTTTCAATGCTGAGTAATATTCCATTATGTATATGTACCACAACTTCCTTATCCATTCGTCAGTTGATGGGCATCTAGGTTGCTTCAATATCCTGGCTATTGTAAACAATGCGGCGATGAACATTGGGGTACATGTGTCTCTTTCAATTCTGGTTTCCTCGGTGTGTATGCCCAGCAGTGGGATTGCTGGGTCATATGGCAGAAGCTTTTAATTTTAATTAGGTCCCATTTGTTTACTTGTGCTTTTATTTCCAATATTCTGGGAGGTGAGTCATAGAGGATCCTGCTGTGATCTATGCAGGATGTTTTGCCTATGTTTTCCTCTAGGAGTTTAATACTTTCCGGTCCTACATTTAGATCTTTAATCCTTTCTGAGTTTATTTTTGTGTATGATGTTAGAAAGTGTTTTAGCTTCATTCTATTACAAGTGGTTGACCAGCTTTCCCAGCACCACTTGTTAAAAAGATTGTCCTTTCTCCATTGTGTATTCTTGCCTCCTTTTTCAAAGATAGGATGTCCATATGTGTGTGGATTTATCTCTGGGCTTTCTATTTTGTTCCATTGATCTATATTTCTGTCTTTGTGTCAGTATCATACTGTCTTGATGACTGTGGCTTTGTAATAGAGACTGAAGTCAGGCAGGTTGATTCCTCCAGTTCCATTCTTCTTTCTCAAGATTGCTTTGGCTTTTTGAGGCTTTTTGTATTTCCATACAAGTTGTGAAATTATTTGTTCTAGTTCTCTGAAAAATACCGTTGGAAGCTTGATAGGGATTGAACTGAACATATAGATTGCTTTGGGTAGTATACTCATTTTCACTAAATTGATTTTTCCTATCCATGAACACGGTATATTTCTAGATCTATTTGTGTCCTCTTTGATTTCTTTCATGAGTGTTTTATAGTTTTATATATATATATATAGGTTTTTTGTTTCTTTAGGTAGATACATTCCTAAGTATTTTATTCTCTTCGTTGTAATGGTGAATGGAATTGTTTCCTTAATTTCTATTTCTGTATTCACATTGTTAGTGTATAGGGATGCAAGGGATTTCTGTGCATTAATTTTATATTCTTCAACTTTACTATATTCACTGATTAGCTCTAGTAATTTTCTGGTGGAGTCTTTAGGGTTTTCTTTGTAGAGGATTATGTCATCTGCAAACAGTGAGAGTGTTACTTCTTTTCCAATCTGGATTCCTTTTGTTTCTTTTTCTGCTCTGATTGTTATGGCCAAGTCTTCCAAAACTGTGTTGAATAGTAGTGGTGAGAGTGGGCACCCTTGTCATCTTCCTGACTTTAGGGGAAATGCTTTCAATTTTTCACCATTGAGGATAATGTTTGCTGTGGGTTTGTCATATATAGCTCTTATTATGTTGAAGTATGTTCCTTCTATGACTGCTTTCTGGAGAGGTTTTTTTTTTATCATAAATGGATGTTGAATTTTGTCAAAGGCTTTCTCTGTATCTATTGAGATAATCACGTGGTTTTTATTTTTCAATTTGTTAATGTGGTGTATCACACTGATTGATTTGCAGATATTAAAGAATCCTTGCATCTATGGGATAAAGCCCACTTGGTCATGATGTATGATCTTTTTAATATGTTGTTGGATTCTACATGAGCAACTCCTGCACCTCAATTCCAGAAAAATAAACGACCCAATCAAAAAGTGGGCCAAAGGACTAAACAGATATTTCTCCAAAGAAGACATGCAGATTGATTACAAACACATGAAAAGATGCTCAACATCACTTATTATCAGAGAAATGCAAATCAAAACCACAATGAGGTACCATCTCAGGCCGGTTAGAATGGCTGCTCTCAAAAAGTCTACAAATGGTAAATCCTGGACAAGGTGTGGAGAAAAAGGAACCCTCTTACACTGTTGGTGGGAATGAAAACTAGTATAGCCACTAGTACAATAGTGAGCAGATTCCTTAAGAACCTGGAAATAAAACTGCCATATGACCCAGCAATCCCACTGCTGGGCATACACACTGAGGGAACTAGAATTGAAAGAGACACATGTACCCCAATGTTCCTTGCAGTGCTGTTTATAATATCCAGGATATCAAAGCAACTTAGATGTCTATCAGTAGATGAATGGATAAGAAAGCTGTTGTACATATACACAGTGGAATATTACTCAGCCATCAAAAGAATGCATTTGAATCAGTTCTAATGAAGTGGATGAAATTGGAACCCATTATACAGAGTGAAGTAAGCCAGAAAGAAAAACACCAATACAGTATACTAATGCATATATATGGAATTTAGAAAAACGGTAGTGATAACTCTGCATGTGAGACAGCAAAAGAGAAACAGATGTATAAAACAGTCTTTTGAACTCTGTGGGAGAGGGCAAGAGTGGAATGATTTGGGAGAATGGCATTGAAACATATATATTATCATACGTGAAATGTATCACCAGTCCAGGTTCTATGCATGATACAGGGTGCTCAGGGTTGGCACTAGGATTACCCAGAGGGATGGAATGGGGAGAGAGGTGGGAGGGGGCTTCAGAATGGGGAACACATGTACACCCATGGCAGATTCATGTCAATGTATGGCAAAACCAATACAATATTTTCAAGTAAAATTTTGAAAAAAAATTATTAAAAAAATTAAAAAAATAATAGGAAAACTTGATTTGGAAGTCAAAAAATACATATTCTTACATTTAATCACATTTTAAATATATATTGTGCGTTTTTGAAACAAACAAGATACAGTATTCAGTAAAGTTTTAGGATACTAGTTTAAAATGAGAAAACATACACAAAAAAATTAAAATTATTTTTCAAGTTAGGTAGTTGTCTACTTATAGTAGGCACATCTCTCCCTTTTAAATATTGTAAAAGAGTGTAATTTAATAATGTTCCATTGCACTGAATTTGGAGTCAAGTCCTAGATCTTTTAGAGATTGAGGAGATGATTTCTAAAGTGCTTTCTGTCAAAATACGGTACTCAAATAATGCCAAGATATATCGGTTTGCAAAGAATTGAGGCCCAGTAAATAGATGGATGCACTGAAGTAGAGTAGGCCACCTGGAGAAGTCCCGTATTGTTTGGGGAAAATTAATAACATTTACAAATACTACTTTTTTCATTACAGTGGCAGTTGGGGGAAAGGGGGTGCTGCCCACCATGCAAATGCCCATTTTTTACTTAGGATTCCTACACTATATACAATAATGGAAGTGAACCGGTTTCCTTTTCCCTAGCATATTAGGTAGCAAGGCGACAAACATAAGATCAACACTTCACCCTAGCCACTGTTTGACTCTACAGAGCTAAAAGAAAGAGATGTACAATACCAGTGGTAATGACTTTTTAACCAGACAATACCTAACAAAGGAAGAACCTTGACTCACAACAGCCTGAGTTTACATAAGCTCCAGAAAATAGGTGAATTTATTATAGCCAGGCTTCAGTAATACATGAACTGTGAACTTCCAGATGGTCAAGTTGGTTTTAGAAAAGGCAGAGGAACCAGAGATCCAATTGCTAACATCCGCTGGGTCATCAAAAAAGCAAGAGAGTTCCAGAAAAAAACATTTATTTCTGCTTTATTGACTATGCCAAAGCCTTTGACTGCATGAATCACAATAAACTGGAAAATTCTGAAGGAGATGCGAATACCAGACCATCTGACCTGACTCTGGAGAAACCTGTATGCAGGTCAGGAAGCAATATTTAGAACTGGACATGGAACAACAGTCTGGTTCCAAATAGAAAAAGGAGTATGTCAAGGCTGTATATTGTCACCCTGCTTATTTAATTTATATGCAGAGTACATCATGAGAAACTCTTAGCTGGAAGAAGCACAAGCTGGAATCAAGTTTGCCGGGAGAAATATCAGTTACCTCAGACATGCAGATGACACCAACTTTATGGCAGAAAGTGAAGAAGAAATAAAAAGCCTCTTGATGAAAGGGAAAGAGGAGAGTGAAAAAAATGGTTTAAAGCTCAACATTCAGAAAACTAAGATCATGGCATCTAGTCCTGTCACTTCATGGGAAATAGAAGGGGAAAAAGAAGAAACAGTGTCAGACTTTATTTTTCTGGGATCCAAAATCACTGCAGATGGTGATTACAGCCAGGAAATTAAAAGGCGCTTACTCCTTGGAAGGAAAGTCATGATCAACCTAGACAGCATATTAAAAAGCAGAGACATTACTTTACCAACAAAGGTCCATCTAGTCAAGGCTGCGGTTTTTCCAGTGGTCATTTATAGATGTGAGAGTTGAACAGTGAAGAAAGCTGAGCACCGAAGAATTGATTCTTTTGAACTGTGGTGTTGGAGAAGACTCTTGAGCGTCCCTTGGATTGCAAGGAGATCCAACCAGTCCATCCTAAGGGAGATCAGTCCTGGGTGTTCATTGGAAGGACTGATGTTGAAGCTGAAACTCCAATACTTTGGCCACCTCATGCGAAGTGTTGACTCATTGGAAAAGACCCTAATGCTGGGAAGGATTGGGGGCAGGAGGAGAAGGGGATGACAGAGGATGAGATGGCTGGATGGCATCACCAACTAGATATACATGGGTTTGGGTAGGCTCTGAGAGTTGGTGGTGGACAGGGTGGCCTGGTGTGCTGTGATTCATGGGGTCTCAAAGAGTCATTCACGACTGATCGAATGAACTGAACTGTACTGCTTATAGTTCAATTATATTTAACTTTGGACATATTGAAATAGTTGGCATGCATAAATAAAATTTCCATATATATTGAGGTTATAGCAAAGATTCTGAGACTTTTACCAAAATTAGTAGGAAGAACTGAAGAGAGTGAATAAAGTTTTAGGAGTGGCTTCAATCAGTTTGGGACTCCCTGGTAGCTCAGACTGTAAAGAGTCAGCCTTCAATGTAGGAGAGCTGGGTTCTATCCCTAGGTTGGAAAGATCCCCTGGAGAAGGAAATGACAATCACTCCACTGTTCTTGCCTAGAGAATTCCATAAACAGAGGAGTCTGGTGAACTACAGTCCATGGGGTCTCAAAGAGTCAGATACACCTGACCATGTTTTCACTTTCAATCATTTTATTTATTCAACAAACATTTACTTAACACATAGACTTTACTGAGTTTTGGTGTTATAATCCCTTCCTCAAAAATCAACTATTTCAGGAACTTCAGTGAGAAAAATATGTAGGTCCAGGCTGTCTTGTGAGTGAAGAGGAAAAGCAGCTAGACAAAAGTAATATGGAATGGAGGGAAGAATTAAAGTTTTCTTTAGAAATTTTGACCCCTGAGCTGAGTATTAGTGGGTGAGTAGCCACTATACTCTGGAAGAGAAGAGGATGACAGAGGATGAGATGGTTGGATGGTATCACTGACTCAATGAACATGAGTTTGAGCAAACTCTGGGAGATGGTGAAGGACAGGGAAGCCTGGCAGGCTGCAATCCATGGGGTGGCAAAAAGCCAGACACAACTGAACCACAGGATCTATATAGGCACAGTATGGGGATAGGAGGGCAGAGGAGTAGTCTATAGACAAGTATACAGGCTGAAAGCTCAGTTTCAATGGGAATGAAGAAATTGGAAGATGGTAAATTATAATTGTTACTGAAAGCTGAAAATGATTTAGATATTCTTGTTGAATGACTAATAAAAATGTCTTTGGATAAGATAACAAGAGGGTTTGCTAGTCCTGGATAAATTGTAGGTAATCTTTTATAGGAAGTGAAACCAAACACTAAATTAGTATGTAAATAAGGCACTAGGTTGGGTTGGGTTTCCAGGTAGTAGGGATAGAAGAAGATAATTAAATAATTAACTTAAAAATCCCATTAAAGGATTAAAAATAAAAAGAAAATTTTAAGGAAGTTTGGGAGACTGTTGTAAGCTAATGACCACTTAAGAAAAGAATCCAGTAACCTAGCAACAATCTACTCTCCCTTGAATGAAGAGCAGGTGCATTCAAAGACCAGGCATATTCAAGCTTCAATTCCTGATAGTTAAAAAAGAAAAGACAATAGTTATGGGGTCTGAATCTTGTAATATAGAGTCAGGGAGTTAGTGATCCTTGAAGAGTAGCATTTCTATATGCAGCCAAGACAAAAATATAGTGAAAGGGGAAAGAAACTAGGTGGAATGGGACAGTATACCGAAACCTAAGATTAATTAGCATATTTTAGTTTATGCTACCACCATTTTGCTAATATACATATAATTTAAATAGCACCATGACAGTACCAGATAGACCATATTGAGTTAAAGGGGGAACTAATGATGTAAGTCTTGATGTCTGTCCCAAAATGAAGGTGGTTTTCTCCGCTCTCCATTCTTTCTTTGATTATAAAAAATGCAGTCTTTGCTCTTGAGGCTGAACTCTCTTGTCTGCCTCCTTCCCAAGCACCTGATGGTTATAAATTGACTCTTTGCCTCTCACTTTGCCTCACACTGAATTCTTTGTGCTGACAAGAGAACCCAAGCTTCAATAAGTCCTTAGATCAGGTGAATGGTTTAAATTAAAAACAGGGGGTTTGAGTCCCCTCCTAAGACAGGGATTGTGGGTTTATGTCCCAATCTGAGGTGTGGCTTGGTTCAAGCCCCATCTGAAGAGGAATGCAGTTTCACAGGTACTGAAAAACTGTCAGTACTACTAAGTCTGCTTTATTCTATAGGTAGATGTTGTACTCCAAAAAGTAAACTAAAGACAGAAACACACATTTCCAGCAACTAGTGATTAAGTAAAATAAATGTTTGTCACTCATTTCAGTCCAGTATGAGTTGGAGAGAAGTAGGAACTCTTCTCTATGCTCTTAATTAGGAAGCCAGGTTTCTTCCATATAGTGGCTTGACAATTCCATAGGGTCCTAGTGCCTTCGAGCGAATGATCTGCTTTTAAGGCAGAGAAAACAAGACAAAGAAATGAGAAAGAGAGACCACATGAAAGGTCTCAGGAGAGTTTGGGCCTGGAAGTAGTGTGCATGTCTTTTGCCCATATTCCACTGCCAAGAACTCAATCACATGTTTTCACCTAATTTTAGGAATGCCCAATGAATGTGGTTTAGCTATCTACTAAAAAAGAAAAATAAATGGATTTTTTTGAGATGTAAGTTTCTCTGCCACAGATGAGGTATCACTCTTTGAGAGGAAAAGATCCAGATCGATGGTAAGGCTCTGTGTATGTATAAACTACCGGATTGTAAATTGATGAAGATAAGCTAATCCTTAATGTTTTATTTCTTGCACTATGGACTCTAAAAGGGCTACAATTATTGGCCAGAAATCTTGGGGTGTTTGGCGCACTAGTTTTCTTCTGTTACAGTAAGAAATTCTTTTCATTCAAAGTAGCCATAGAGCTTGCAAGGTGAAGGTTATAGTTACTGTTAATTTTTAGAAGAGAGATTTCTCCAGGATTCTGGGCAGGGACTTAAGCCAAGAGAAGGAAGTCTGACTCTCATAAAGTAAAACCAGTCCTAATACCACTGATTGTTTCTCTCTCCATCCACCTAATTGGCATGTAGTAGAAACATTCATGGGCTTCCCCAGTGGCTCAACAGTAACAAATCTGTCTATACTGCCTGAGATGGTTGAGACTTGAGTTTGATCCCTGGGTCAAGACGATCCCCTGGAGGAGGAAATCACCACCCACTCCACTACTCTTGTATGGAGAATCCCAAGGACAGAAGAGCTGTAGCCCATAGTGTGGCATAGAATGGGACACAACTGAAGTAACTGAGCATACACCTAAAGAAAGATACACCCATCCCCTTCATGGATCAAAGCCCTGTCATGGTGAAGGGGCTTGGGTAATTCAAGGAAACTATGAGTCATGCTGTGCAGGGCCACCCAAGATGGACAGGTCACAGTGGAGGGTTCTGACAAAATGTGGTCAACTGGAGGAGGTAATGGCACAGGATTATATCTAGTAGAAAGAGTACCTGAAGGAGGTGACCAACACCACCCCAAAGAGAAAGAAATGCAAGAAGGCAAAGTGGTTGTCTGGGAAGGCTTTACATACAGCTGAGGAAAGAAGAGAAGTGACAGGCAAAAGATACACCCAACTGAATGCAAAGTGGCAGAGAATAACAAGGAGAGATAAGAAAGCCTTCTGAAGTAAACAATGCAAAGAAATAGAGGAAAACAATAGAATGGACAAGACTAGAGATCCCTTCAAGAAAAATTGTGATATTAAGGGAATACAAAGATGAGTACAATAAATGACAGAAATGGCAACAATAAAAGGCCTAACAGAAGCAGAATAGATTAAGAAAGGTTGGCACAAATACACAGAACTATAAAATAAAGGGGGGTGGTTAATGACCTGGATAACCATGATGGTATGGTCACTCACCTAGAGCTGGATATCTTAGAGTGTGAAGTCAAGTGGGTCTGAGGAAGCATTACTATGAACAAAGCTAGTGGAGGTGACGGAATTCCAGCTGAGCTATTTCAAAACCTAAAAGATGATGATGTGAAAGTGCTGCACTCAATATGTCAGCAAATTTGCAGAACTCAGCAGTGGCCACAGGACTAGAAAAGATCAGTTTTCATTCCAATCTCAATGAAGGTCAGTGCCAAACAATATTCAAACTACCACACAAATGCACTCATGTCACACTCATGTCACTCATGAGCAAGGTTGTGCTCAAAATCCTTCAAGCTAGGCTTCAGCAATACATGAAATAAGAACTTACTGGTGTACAAACTCAGTCAGATTTAGAAAAGGCAGATAATCCAGAGATCAAATTGTCAACATCTTCTGGATCATAAAGCAAGGGAATACCAGAAAAATGTCTACTCTTGCTTCATTGACTATGCCAAAGCCTTTAACTGTGTGGATCACAACAAAGTGGAAAATTCTCAAAGAAATTGGAATACCAGACCACCTCACCTGTCTCCTTAGAAACCTATATGCAGGTCAAGAAGCAACAGTTAGAACCAGACATGGAACAACAATAGACTTGTTAAAAATTGGAAAAGGAGTGCACAAGGCTGTATATTATCACCTGCTTGTATAACATATATGCAGAATGTATCATGTGAAACGCCAGGCTGGATAAATCACAAGCTGGATTCATGATTTACAGGAGAAATATCAACAATATCAGATATTCAGATGATACCATTCTAATGGCAGAAAGTGATGAGGAACTAAAGAGCCTATTGATGAGTGTAAAAGAGGAGAGTGAAAAAGCTGGCTTCAAACTCACCATTACAGAGTGAAGTAAGCCAGAAGGAAAAACAACAATACAGTATACTAACGCATATATATGGAATTTAGAAAGATGGTAACGAGAACCCTGCATGCAAGACAGCAAAAGGAATGCAGATGTATAGAACAGACACGTGGACTCTGTGGAAGAGGGCAAGAGTGGGATGATATGGGAGAATGGCATTGAAACATGTTAATTACCATATGTGAAATCAATCGCCAGCCCAGGGTTGATGCTCGGGGCTGGTGCACTGAGATGTCCCAGGGGGAGGGAATCGGGAGGGAGGAGAGAGGGGGGCTCTGGAGGGGGAGCATATGTAAACCCATGGCGGTTTCATGCCATTGTATGGCAAAACCAACACAATAAAGTAAAGAAAATTAAAAAAAAAATGTTCAAGATTTCAACCCCCCCCAAAAAAAAGCAAATAAAACTAAAGTCATAGCATCCAGCCCTATCACTTCATGGCAAATAGAAAGGGAAAAATTGTAAGCAGTGACAGATTTTATTTTCCTAGGCTCCAAAATCACTGCAGATAGTGACTGCAGCCATGAAATTAAAAGACTCTGGCTCCTTAGAAGGAAATCTATGACAAACCTAGACAGCATATTACAAAGCAGAGACATCACTTTGCTGATGAGGTCAAAATTATGGTTTTTCCAGTAGTTATACATAGATGTGAGAATTGGACCATAAAGAAGCATGGGGGGCGAAGAATCAATGCTTTCAATCTGTGGTCCTGGAGATTACTCTTGAGAGTCCTTTGGACTCCAAGGAGATCAAAGCAGTCAAAAGGAAAGGAACCCTGGATATTCCCTGGAAGAACTGATGCTGAAGCTGAAGCTGCAAACACTCTGGCTACTTGATGTGAAAAGCTGATTGATTGGAAAAGACACTAATGCTGGGAAAGACTGAGGTCAGGAAGAGAAGAAAGCAGCAGAGGATGAGATTTTTAGATAGTATAACATATTTAAAGGACATGAGTTTGAGCAAACTCTGGGAGATAGTGAAGGAGAGGGAAACCTGGCATGCTACAGTCTATGGGGTCACAGAGAGTCAGACAAGACTTAGAGACAGAACAGCAACAACAAGATACACTCATGAGATTTCATGTGGCTGAAACTCAGGCATGCAATGATATTTGTTGATTTTGAAAAATTGAGTATAATAGCTATACACTAATGGCTTGAATGAAAACTGCTTTCCAATCAACATTAATCAATGTTTCTTGTTTTGCATTATTCAAATTACATAGTTAATTATATTGGTTCTGTTCAAATATCAGTTTAAAAGTCACATATTATTTTTGGATTGTATACCTTGTTTGAGTGCCATAGCCTAATATATGATTAAGCCTCTTAAATATACTTGAGATTTCTCAGTTTCTAGTTATGTCCTTCATTAAGCACTATTCAATAGCTACTGTCAAAAGTGATCCTCTTTGAAGCTTCATTATTCATCAGTGACTCAAATGCCTTCCTGCTGCAGTCAGAGCAGTCTTTGGTAATAGTTCCAGTAATGGCAATTCCTGCCCCTCCACCCTCACTCCCCTTGTCTCCTTAACTGAAACAGCCCACTTGAAAATGAAGCACATCCTAAATACAAACTTCCCTGCTTATGAGCAACAATCTCATTTTTATGTAAATGAAGCACATTGTGAAGATTCACTTACACTTTGGAAATGAAAGCCACAATTCTTTGTTGTCAGTCATGCTAAAATGCTGTTTCCTATCAACAAATTGGAACAAAAGCAATTGTCAAAATGTGTTAACACTTCAGGAGGCAGAATGTCAAATGAGTGTCCAGCTGAGAGAAAGGTCTACCCTAGGATAAAATGAAACCTCATGTCTCTCTTTTGAGTGCTTACATAAGAGAAACTTACTTCTAAACTATTCAGAAATAAAATGCCCAAGGGAGAAATCCAGTGGGAAAATAAAACTACAAATGAAGCACTAATGCTGAATAAAGTAAATTGTGAAAAGAAAATCTCCTTAAGCTTCATCAAGTTTTACCAAAGACCAGTCAGCATGGACAAAGAGTAGTGCTGTTTTTTTTCTGTCAATGATAAAGAGCTTTGTGTATAGCAAGAACCTGAGCTAGAGCACACCACTGCTCTCTCTTCCTGAAATTGAGAAGCCCCCAAATTAGTTAGAATATTGGTCTTGTGCTTGGTTGAGGAGGGTATGGAGAGTCAGGCATATCCACTGTGTCTCAAAAGGAAATCAATGTTATATTAATGTTAGAATAATTACAAAGGTATGAGGGAGATAAATAGAAATTACTAGGGATTGTGCTGGAACCAAGGGTAGCAGCAATGAAATTGTCACTGTTCCTTGGTCTGAAGGTACAAAAGTAGGGAATGGCTGACAGAAGCTGAAAGAAGAGAAGACTCTCTTTTCAAGGTGAAACACCTTGAAAGTACCCAGATCTAGTGTGGAGGAGCACATAAAAAAAGATGGGACTCCACGGATAAGAAACCCAGAACCCCATTTCTACATTCCTTCTTTCATCCAATCTCTGGATGAGTTTCCCCATTGGCTCAACCTAACTGAAAGCTAGAGTGAATGTAAGCTGATTTGTTGGCATAATTCATATATGTTACACCCTTAGGACAGAGAGTAAAATGAGAAAGAATGGAGAACCTAGACGGATGAGCAAACAGACCATATCCAGCACATCAAGTACAGAGATATAGCTTGGAGACTCACTAGATAATAGATGTAAGTGAAGGTTAGAGATTTCCATCTCATTGTGGTGATGGAAACACTATAAAACTGGTATGCAGTGATAGTTTCACAACTCTAAATTCATTTGCACATTAAAATGAGTGATTGTTCACCTTTTTTTTTGTTTTCTCACTGTTAGTGTATAGGAATGCAAGGGATTTCTGTGTGTTGATTTTATATCCTGCAACTTTACTATATTCACTGATTAGCTCTAGTAATTTTCTGGTAGAGTCTTTAGGGTTTTCTATGTAGAGGATCCTGTCATCTGTGGTGGATTCATGTCACTGAATGCCAAAACCAACACGATAAGGTAAAGAAAAATAAATAAATAAATTTTTTTTTTAAAAATTTAAAA
>ML660682.1:136963-147062 GCA_007570785.1 Antilocapra americana | reverse complement strand
GGGGAGATACATGTGTGTCCATGATTGATTCATGTCGATGTATGGCAAAAACCACCACAATATTGTAAAGTAATTATCCTTTAATTAAAATAAATTAATTTTTAAAAATAAAAAAAAAAACTTGGAGCATTCAAGATCATTATCATATGTGAAATCAATTGCCAGCCCAGGTTTGATGCTTGATACAGGGTGCTCAGGGCTGGTGCACTGGCATGACCCAGAGAGATGGCATCGGGAGGGAGGTGGGAGGGGGATTCTGGAAGGGGAACACATGTATACCCATGGCGGATTCATGTCAATGTATGGCAAAACCAACACGATAATGTAAAGAAATAAATAAATAAATAAAAATTTTAAAAAAAGAAATGCATATTATATATATTTATATTTATTTATATACAAAGAAGGAAAGTATAGGTTGTAAGATTAGTTTTAAAGATGAACAAAGATACCAAAAAATCTATCTTCTGATATCAAAGAAAGAAAATGATTTGGAGTGTGTCTAGGGATACATTTGTAAGTGCTTTCGGTTGAAAATTGAAAATCTACACATTTGATTACCTACATTTTATTGATTAAAAATAGAAGTGTGCCAACAGCATCTTGTACATATACCTATAATTTTATTACACATAGTACACTGAATTTATTTATGTAAATATTTCACCCACTAAACCAGAGATTATTAAAGTATGATCCAAGGACCACTAGGAATTCCCCAAGATACTTTCTGGGAGTCTAAAGGTCCTCTCCTTTCCATCTCTGTGAGGTAAAGTTTCTTCAAATACTTCAATAAATAATGTATTGCAACAGATTGAATGCAGAAGAAACAGTCAAATATTAAAGAAATCTTGAAAAGTGTAAAATAATATTTTTATTTTTTTTAATTTTTGCTCCCCACGGTTTGTAGTGAATTTATTTATTTATTTATGTTAATTAATTTATTTTTCCTTTACATTATTGTGTTGGGGGTGAGTTCCTGAAGGTCTTGTAGGTCTTCATAGTACAATTCAACTTCAGTTTCTTCAGCATCACTGCAGATGGTGAATGCAGCCATGAAATTAAAAGATGCTTACTCCTTGGAAGGAAACTTATGACCAACCTAGACAGCATATTGAAAAGCAGAGACATTACTTTACCAACAAAGGTCCATCTAGTCAAGGCTATGGTTTTTCCAGTGGTCATGTGAAAGTCCAATGTGAAAGTTGGACTATAATTCTAGCTGAGCACAGAAGAATTGATGCTTTTGAACTGTGGTGTTGGAGAAGCTCTTGAAAGTCCCTTGGACTGCAAGGAGATCCAACCAGTCCATCCTAAAGGAGATCAGTCCTGGGTGTTCATTGGAAGGACTGATGTTGAAGCTGAAACTCCAGTACTTTGGCCACCTGATGCGAAGAGCTGACTCATTGGAAAAGACCCTGATTCTGGGAAAGATTGAGGGCAGGAGAAGAAGGGGACGACAGAGGATGAGATGGTTGGATGGCATCCCCGACTCAGTGGACATGGGTTTTGGTGGACTCTGGGTGTTGGTGATGGACAGGGAGACCTGGTGTGCTGTGGTTCATGGGTTCGCAAAGAGTCAGACATAACTGAGTGACTGAACTGAACTGAACTGATCGGGACATAGATTTGGATTACTGTGATATTGAATGATTTGCCTTGGAAACGAACAGAGATGATTTTGTCATTTTTGAGATTGCATCCAAGTACTGTGTTTTGGATTCTTTTGTTAACTATGATGGCTAATCATTTCTTCTCAGTATCAACATGCTGGGCATTAATTTGCCTTCATTTGTGTGTTGCTCACACATAACTTCTAAGTAGTTTCCTAAAAGCTCCTATGCTGTGGCACCAGATAAACCCTGGGATAAAGAACAAAGAGAAGTAAAGTGAGGCACATTCAGGCTGAACCTATATAAATCTGGCAGAACTGGATGTTGTATCAGTGGCTGGAATAAACAATGAGGCGAAAAGGATTTGAAATGGTGCAAAATTGGTATCAAATAAAATCATCCAGTCAAGGCTTTTGCCCATGTTACAACTCAGTTAGTCAATTTAAAAGTCTAATATCATAGCTGATTTAAACATGATTTTACCTACACTTTTGTGTATGTGTGTGCAAACTTTGTGTATGTGTGTGGTTCTATTAAATTTTTGTCACCTTTAGAAATTAAAAAAAAAAGACATGAATAAGGGAGGTTGGTATATGTCATATACCCCAGTATCACTTATCTAAGTTTGAGAACTGGGAGGCAGAATGAAGGAAAGGACTTTTCCTTTAAATGTTTAATTAACTGTCTTTAAATTTTAAATTAACTGAAGTTATAATGTTCTATTTTCTGATCATTAATACTTATCTAGTTAACACCTGTTGGTCCTGAATACCTTCTGTGCATTCAGCATCCAAATGCTGATTCTCTGGTGAGGCATACAGTTGAGCTTTTTGAGAAGCCTAGTCAAGGTTCTGCAGTACCTGACATGAGAGATGTGGCTCTGGATATAGCTTCTTAGTGCATTCACATGACCTTCTGCCACAGGCTTTACAGCTTATAGATTTCTGCTCATCAAAACTAACCATCTACCACAGTGTTCCCTTTGCCCAAAGGAGATTCATGCATTTATAGTAAACTATGTCGCTTCACCAATAATTTTTCTAAAATTGTTATTGCTTTCAAATATATATTTTTTTTTAAACCTGAGAATGCTTTTGGAGTCAGAAATGGCATAATGAATCCAGTTTTATTTTATTTTTTCAAACTGGGTAAGAATTGAACCAGCATTGTTTATTGAAAAAATTGAATTTTCTGAATGATTCTAAAAACAAACTCTATCATATACCAACTCCCTATATGTAATTTGGCCTCTCTTTGTACTCTCAATTCAGTGTCATTGAAATGTCTGTTTCTGTACTAGTATCACATTGTCTTAAGTATTATAACATTACAATATGTTTTAACATCTAGCTGGTCAGTGCCTCCGTAATTATTGTCAATTTTCTGGATTCTTTAAATTTTTGGTCATCTATTATGTGCTGAGAATTCTTAGAGGTACTTGGTATTTATATATGTGTCCTTGTCATTATAGTGCTTACATTTTAATGACTATTCTAATAAATAGGGTCATATTATTATTTATGTATGTAAATTGGAAAATAATTCTGTCAAGTGTTCTTTCTCCCAAATTCTAGAATTATTTTGACATAACTACAGGCTTTGTAGACTTAAAAAAATTGATATTATTTCAATATTTAATCTTCCTACCAAAGATCTGATTCTCCATTAATTGAGGTCTTTACTTTTGTTCCTTAGTAGGGTCTTCGATCTTTATAAATATATATATATATATATATATATATATATATATATATTCCAGGGTAGTCTATATGTTTTTGATGTTATTACTAAAGTAAAATACCTTTAATAAGCTTCCTACTTGGTTAGTAAACTTAGTGAAAGTCGCTCAGTCATGTCCAACTCTTTGTGAAATAATGGACTATATAGTCCATGGAATTCTCCAGGCCAGAATACTGGAGGGGGTAGCCTTTCCCTTCTCCAAGGGATCTTCACAACCGAGATATTGAACCCAGGTCTCCAGAATTGCAGGCAGATTCTTTACCAGCTAACTCACAGGGAAAGCCCTCCTACTTGGTTACTACTGGTAAATTAGAGAGGTGTTCTACTGATATTTTTATCTGGATGCTCTATATTATTTCCAAAGTTTTTCATATGGTTTATTAAATCGTTGAGATTTACAGATATATGATCATATCATTTGTAGGTAATGGTAGTTTTGCTTTTTTCTAATTTTATACTCCTTATTTTACAATTTTTACTAAAATGCAATGACTGCTATTTACAATCATGGTTAAATAGCAGTGTTGGAACCATTCTTGTTCTAGATTTCAACTGAAATTCTTTTAATGAACCAGTAAACATAATGTCAATAATTTGAAAGATATCATTTTCTTAATTTTAAGAAAGCATCCTGTGATTCTCTATAGTTATATATAGTCATAATAGACTTTGGCTCTTTTCAGCAGCCACCAAAATAAGTACATGGCTTTTTCCTTTGCTTTATAGTGAGTAATAGGAATAGATTTCTTAATATGGTAATATTTACTCACTTAGTCATAGCATGGTAGTCTTTGAATATATCTCTACATGTAATTTTCTCATATTTTGTTTAGAAATTTTGTAACTACATTCATTAGTGAAACTGCATTGTAGTGTTCCTTTGAATGTTACTTTTGTCAAGTAATTTGCTGGTTTCAAAAAATTATGGAAAATTTATTTCTTTTAATAATTTGTAGAACAATAATAACCAGCCATTACTTAAAAGTTGAATAAATACATCTGTAAACAGGCATTCTCAGGCATCCTTGAGAACTATATAGGCTGGCACAGATTTTCTAAAGGGACATTTGGCAATATATGACAAAATTTCAATTCAATAATTTATCTTACAGAAACTTTCAAAAATGCATGCACAAGAATGTTTATAACATTTCAGAAAGCAATTAGAAATAATATTAATATTAACATCAGAAAAGGGAGATGAAACCATTACTAGTCATAAGTCCTGTATAATATTGGCATCTGTGTATGAGGAAACATAAGAAAATAAAAGGGTTTATGAAAGGTTTTAACATTTTTTTGTTTGCCTTTTACTACTTTTTAATGCATTTCTTATACAATGCTGAGAAAATGTACTCCATAATTTTATTATATTCTTGAATTTATTAATTTTTTGCCTAAGGTATTTTCACCTATATAGTTATATATTTTTGTCTAACTGTTCTGGAAAGCAGAGATGTGCTATATAAATCAATATCATTTTATAACAAATTTTTATATTTTAAGAAAATTTCAATATATCATTAATAAAATACTTCAATAAATAATATGCTATATTATTCAGTCCATAAATTTAAATGATAGTTAAATTTTCATTGTAGCATTTAACTTTCATCAATATAAAGTGACAGTTTCAAAACACTTACTGCTTTTAATTAATTTTTGCCTTATTTGGCAATAACACAGGTTTTATATATGTATATGCAATAATATATAATACATATGATATTTATACATATATAGCTTGCTTTCTTTGTTTGCTTTTATTTGATTTAATTGCCTGATTTTTCCTTTCTACTTTTAAGTTGTGGGTGTATGTCTTTTAGGTAAATTATGGTTAGAACTGGTTTTTCATCCAGGTTGTGAATTTTTTATTTATTATACTTCTCAATGTTCATTTATGCTAAAAATCTATAAATTGGGTTTTACTGATGTTACCTTCTTTTAAGTTTTTTTTCTTCTATATTTAGTTTGTCATTTATTTTCCAACTTTTGGTACATGATTGTGCTTCCTTTTATTTATCACTCTGGGAGTTTGAAAAATATATCCTTCCTTTTTGTTTCTTCTAGTGATTATGTTATGATTTTAAATAGAATGCACAAACCATATTGAACTGTTTGCCTCTTTCATAAACAAAGTGAAATCCATTGACTCTGCAGCATGAGAAAATTAGCACATTGCATTTCTACCCACTTCTTATCTTTTATTATTAGATTTTAGATTTTGAAATTTTGCCCAAGAATAAATCGAGTAGGGTTTTGTAACAATTCTTAAAGTTGATTAAATTAATTTGTGACGTAGATTTCATGTTCATTATCATTTCTTTCATGCCTCAACTTTCCTATTCACTGATTTACTGTGTTTTAGATTTGTTTCTGTTGGATAGATTATATTAACTAGATTTATCAAAAGATGGGGCAGAATTGATGTACTTCCTGATTTCCTATATATGCAAGAATATATTTAAACTCTATTATGATATTTTCAAACATGTATGGCAAACTGGGTGTATATAAAATTTAAGGACCATGTCACTGTGCCCTAAAATTCTCTGTAGATATTCATTTCCTTCTGGGATATAATGTTGCTGAGGAAAACTCTTATTTAGATTATTTGTTTCATTTACCAGAATTTTAAGAGTCCTTCTTTATTCTTAAAATTTAATAATGTTTAGCAAATTTCAGTATTGGTGTCCATCAGTTTTTGTTTCTGTTCCTTGTACATGAAAAGCCCATATAAATTGACAAATCAGTTCTTTCATTTTAGGAAATTTTTCTTCCATTATACACTTGACACTTTTTCCATTTTATTTATTTAGGTCTTCTAATATACATGTCAAATCTCTATTGTTTGTATTCCATAATTATATTGTTTACTAATGACGTCCTTTTTTGATATATATCATGACATCAGCATAAGGTTTTCCAGTATTTGACTAATATGACTCATTTCATTTTATCTTGTTCATTTGGTCATTTTTACTAAAGATATTGTGACCAGATATTCCAAATTTTTCCATTAAAGCACATATTACATTATTTTAAAAACCTATTAACATCATAGACACTGATGCTGGTAATTTTTAAATTAGAAATGATGAAGCAAATTTCTCAAAAATGTGTATTATTTCCATTGGTTTGGTATAGAAAGTTCCAACATCTCTCAGAAGGCTATTGCCAATTGATTTGAATATTCTAGTGTCCAAGGTCACTGTTTATTACCACATAAATCAGCTTTACTAATCTATTTTTTCTCTAATTAATATTTCAAAGAAGATCTGATTGATTCTGTCTTATGTTGCCATTTTTGTTCATCAGTGTATTGAATATAACAAGAGATGGCAAGAGAATATCCAATTCTCATTAAGAAAATGGGGCTATAATTCAATGGGTTTAGTTGTTACACTAGAGAGCATTTAAATGATATAAACAACAAAATGTAATCATATTCCCTTTATTATAACTTTATTCTGGCAAAGGCTACTACTTTGTAGTAACATTTAAAGTTCTTTCAATTTTGTTTGAATTTTGTTGATGTGTAAGTTTTTTAAAATTCAATTTATATTCTTATTTTGAATAAATCTTTACTACTAGCAGTACATTATTAAAACTTTGCATTACATATATAATTGCAATCCAGTTTTGCTCTTCCATGCTCGTTTATTTATATATGTATATGTTTGATCCTAATAACATATATGTTCTATTTTATTGTTGCTGTTTAGTTGCTCAGTCATGTCTGACTCTTTGCCACCCCATGGACTGTAGCCTGCCAGACTCCTCTGTCCATGGGATTTCCCCAGGCAAGAATACTGGAGTGGGTTGCAATTTCCTTCTCCAGGGAATCTTCCTGACCCAAAGGTTCTTGGGGGGAGGAGGGTCTCCTGCATTGGCCAGCAAATTCTTTACTGCTGAGCCATGTTCTATGTAGATAAGGTTTTTGTTTATTTCTATTCTCCAAAG
The DNA here is from genome assembly GCA_007570785.1 of Antilocapra americana. Classification (NCBI taxonomy): domain Eukaryota; kingdom Metazoa; phylum Chordata; class Mammalia; order Artiodactyla; family Antilocapridae; genus Antilocapra; species Antilocapra americana. The sequence continues at coordinate 139,746 of ML660682.1, read as the reverse complement.
TTTAGCCAATGTATAACACACAGGTTTCAGTTGTGATATTTTCAAGACTTCCACAAAACTGCATATATAATGCTATTATTTTGTGGCTCTTTTCATTTTTTTTTACAAACTTTTGTTTTTAGAATTTCCAAAACATACACAAAATGTGAAAGAATAATACAATTAATATCCATACACATTTTATGTAAATACACTGTTATGTGCTGCCACAGATACTTAAATTCTTTCTCTCCTTCTCTTTAAATTATGTATATTTTTGCTGAATTATATGAAAGCAAGTTGGGTAGAAATTGACAGCTTGCTCCTAGAAATGTCAGCATATGTCCTTTAAAAACAACAACATAACCATACTAAAATGATTATACTCAAGAAATTTAACATTGCTATAGTCTATACTATTATCTAATATACAGATCATATTCAAAGTTCCAATAATATCTTATGTTGTTGTTCAGTTGCTAAAGTTGTGTGCAACTCTTTCCTATCCCCAAGACTGCAGCACACTAGGCTCCTCTGTCTTATTTAACTATCTTTATTTTTTAACATGAAAAATAATTTTATTTTCAATTTACTTAAACTTCTACATATGGATATCACCAGACAGTCAATACTGACCATCCAGTAGTCATGTATGGATGTGAGTTGGACCATAAAGAAGGGTGAGCATGGAAGAATTGATGCTTTTGAACTGTGGTGTTGGAGAAGACTCTTCAGAGTCCCTTGCATTGCAAGGAGTTCAAATCAGTCAATCCTAAATGAAAGCAACACTGAACATTCATTGGAAAGACTAAGGCTGAAGCTAAGCTCCAATACATTGGCCACGTGATGCGAAGAGCCGACTCATTCTAGAAAAGACCCTGATGCTGAGAAAGACTGAAAGCAGGAGGAGAAGGGGATAACGGAGGATGAGATGGTTGGATGGCATCATCAACTCCGTGGACATGAGTTTGAGCAAACTCCAGGAGATTATGAAAGATGGGGAGCCTGGCTTGCTGCAGTCCAGGGGGTGACAAAGAGTTGGACATAACTGAGCAACTGAACAACAACAAAATATTTTTTATAAAAGAAACACATCTTTAAAATTTGAATATATTTTAATTTTAATCCTTCAAGTCAGAACTGCAAATAGCAATAGAATAGAGATTATGTGCAAATCTTGATTCTAATAATCTAATAGTAAACCTTTTTGCAATGAAAGAAAGAAAAATAAAGTAAATGGAACAAATATATACTAACTTATTAATTATGCATTTATTTTATTACTCCTACAAATACCACCAAACTAAACAGAAAGTCATATATGTAAAATAATAATTTGTTATTTTTTGCCTTTTTAATATTTTTCAGCATATGAAAACCATAGTTAAAATGTTTTGATTTTATCAATATAAAGGTATAGTCCTCAAGGTAGGAGAGAAAATGTTATTTTTTAAGCTTTTGTTCACTCATCTGCAAATTTTCTTTCTGAAGAAGTATGATACACATACTTCTTTTGGATCCTCCAGAAAATAGGGATAGGCCTGTCTTTCAATGATAGTGTGAATGTGGAAGGATTGAAGAGAAATCTTGTCAAGAGCTCCTAGAGCTAGGGCCTCCTCATGATGGAGTTGAGGGAGGGATCAAAGTTACCAGGAGCAAAGAGAGTTCAAGGACTCCCTCTTCGCTCATACCTTTGATGGTTTGGAGGCCAGGTAAGGTAGATTTGACAGATATATACAGCCTTTTAAAAACTGAGATATAGTTGACATACAATAAAGTTTCCTAAATATGAACAAGTTCCATTCCGTGAGCATGTTCATAAGACCTGTTTGTTCATAAATCCAACAATGGTAGCCTAGCTACCCATCTAACACAATCAGCTACATAGTACTGTCCTGCAACAGGTTTATAATACATTTCACACAAATAATATGCAAAAAACAAGCAGAAAAAATAAAAACATTTTTAATCTTCTAGTACAGTACCTTGAAAAGTACAGTAGCACAGTACAGTAGCTGGCATATAAAGGTTGGCATCAAGTGAATAGGCAAGAAGAGCTACTGACTGGAGGAGGGAGAGGAGGTGGGAGATGGTAGAGCTGAAGGATTTTCAGCAATAGGTGATGGAGGGCAAGCTGCAATTTCACTTACGCCTGAGGCTGATGGAATGCACAGTTGTATCTTTGAAAGTTTGCAAATTGTAGGTTGGTATATAGGGAATTTACTACATTATATCTTACAACTATACAACATAGTAATTCACAAATTTTAAAGGTTCTTCTATACCCCTGGTATACTATAAAATATTGGCTATATTCTCTGTGTTATACAATATATGTATGAAGTTTATAGACATAATAGTTTGTACCTCTTAATCTCCTACTTATGCCCCTCCCCCTTCTCTGTCTCCACCAGTAAGTACTAGGTTGTTCTCTTTATCTTTGAGTATGTTTCCTTTTTAATATATTCACTAGTTTGTTCTAATATTAGATTCTACATATAAGCAATAAAATATAGTATTTCTTTCTCTTTCTGACATATTTCGCTTACTAAATATTCTCCAAGTCTATCCAGGTACAGTATCTCCAAGATAAATTACAGAGTCTCACATTCATTGTAGCAATATTCAAAATTACAAAAACTGAGAAACAACCTAAACATCCTTCAATATAGGAATAGATACGTAAAATATATACATTATTTAGCTGAATAATAGTCCATTGTGTGTATATATATACAATATACACAATAGAATATATATATATATATATATATATATATATATATATATATATATATATACAC
>ML660682.1:66150-136563 GCA_007570785.1 Antilocapra americana | reverse complement strand
TCCTGCAATTTTGCTAAATTCACTGATTAGCTCTAGTAATTTTCTTACACTATCTTTAGGGTTTTCTATATACAGTATCATGTCACCTGCAGACAGTGAGAGCTTTACTTCTTCTTTTCTGATCTGGATTGCTTTTATTTCTTTTTCTTCTCTGATTGCTGTAGCTGGGACTTCCAAAACTATGTCGAATAATAATGAAGAAGGTGGACACCATTGTCTTGTTACTGATCTTAGGGGGAATGCTTTCAGTTTTTCACCATTGAGAATAATGTTTCTGTAAGCTTATTGTATATGGCCTTTACTATGTCGAGGTAGATTATTCTATGCCCATTTTTTGAAGAGTTTAAATCATAAATGGGTGCTGAATTTTATCAAAGGTTTTTTCTGCATCTATTGCGATGATCATATGTTTTTTATCTTTAAATTTGTTAGTATGGTGTATTACAATGATTGATTTTCATATATTGAAGAATGCTTGCATCCCTGGAATAAACCCAACTTAATCATGGTGTATGAGTTTTTTGATGTGTTGCTGAATTCTTTTTGCTAAAACTCTGTTTGCTAAATCTATGTTCATCAGTGATATTGGCCTGTAGTTTTCTTTTTTGTGTGTTGTCTTTGTCTGGTTTTGGTATTAGGGTGATGGTAGACTCATAGATTGAGTTTGGAAGTGTTCCTTTCTCTGCACTTGTTTGAGAGTTTTAGAAGGATAGGCATTAAAGTGAACTCGCTTAGTCGTGTCCAACTCTTTGCAACCCCATGGACTGTAGCCTACTAGGCTCCACCATCCATGCATTTTTCCAGGCAAGTGTACTAAAGTAGGTTTCCATTTCCTTCTCCAGGGGATCTCCCCAACCCAGGGATTGAACTCAGGTATCCTGCATTGCAGGCAAATGCTTTACCGTCTGAGCCATCGTGACACTAGTTTGTTAGAAATGTTTGATAAAATTCTCCTGTGAAGCCATCTGGTCCCGGGCTTTTGGTTTTGGGGAGATTTTTGATCACAGTCTCAATTTCAGTGCTTCTAATTGGGTTGTTCATTATTTCTATTTCTTTCTTGTTCATTCTTGAAAGATTGAACTTTTCTAAGTATCTGTCAATTTATTCCAGGTTATCCATTTTGTTGCCATATAGTTGTTCATAATAGTCTCTTACAATCCACCCCTAGGCATATACCCTGAGGAAACCAAAATTCAAAAAGACACATGGATCGCATTGTTTATTGCAGCGCTATTTACAATAGCTAGAACATGAAAGCAACCATAGACAGATGAATGGATAAAGAATTTGTGATACATATACAAAATGAAATAGTATTCAGGAATAAAAAGGAATACATTTGAATCAGTTCCAATGAGATGGATGAACCTAGAGTCTATTATACAGAGTGAAAGTGAAAGTGAACTTACTTAGTCATGTCTGACTCTTTGCAACCCATGTACTATAGCCTACCAGGCTCCTCCATCCATGGGATTTTCCAGGCAAAAGTACTGGAGTGGATTTCCATTTCCTTCTCCAGGGGATCTTCCCAACCCAGGGATCCAACCCAGGTCTCCTGCATTGCAGGCAGATGCTTTACAGAGTAAAGTAAGTCAGAAAGAGAAAGATAAATACTGTATTCTAACACATATACAGAATCTAGAAAAATGATATTGATGAATTTAGTTACAGGGCAGCAATGGAGAAACAGATGTAGAGAATAGACTTATGGACATGGGGAGAGGGAGGAGAGGGTGACATGTATGGAAAGAGTAACATGCAAACTTACATTACTATACGTAAAATATGTAGTCAACAGGAATTTGTTGCATGACTCAGGAAACTCAAACAGGGGCTGTCTATCAACCTAGAGGGGTGGAATGGGGGTGGTGATGGGAGGGAGGTTCAAAAAGGAGGGGATATATGTATACCTATAGCTGATTCATGTTGAGGTTTGACAAAAAAACAACAAAATTCTGTAAAGCAATTATCCTTCTATTAAAAATAAATAATTCTTAAAAATGAATTTATTAAGAATGAAGACTATAAAAAAAAGAAAGAATAGAAAGGTGGTTGCTAGGGACTGGGGAGAGGGGGAAAGTGTTCTATATATATCTAAGGGTACAGTTACAATTGAATAAGTTCTGAAGATCTAATGTGCAACATGGTGGTGTACTTAGTCACTCAGTCATGTCTGACTCTCTGTGACCCCATGGACTGTAGCCTGCCAGGCTTCTCTGTCCATGGGGATTCTCCAGGCAAGAACAATGGAGTGGGTCACCATGCCCCCCACCAGGGGATCTTCCCAACTCAGGGATTGAACGCAGGTCTTCCGCATTGCAGGTGATTTCTTTACCCTCTGTGTTACCATGGAAGCCCAAAAAACATGATAAATGCAGTTAAATAATATAATATTGTATACCTAAAATTTTTTGACAGTTCCTCTTAAGCATCCTTAGCTCCTTAAAAACTGAACTACATGAGGTGATGGATATCTTATTTATCTTGATCATGGTAGCCATTCCACAATGTATATTTATAGTAACTTATTTTGCTGTATACTTTAAATATATATAACTATATTTGTACATTTTATTACAACTAAAATGTTGAAAATATTAAAAAAACCCATACATGTAGTTTAAAATGGCAAAATTTCCTTTCTTTTTAGAACTGAGTAATAGTCCAATTTGTGTGTGTGTGTGTGTGTGTACACATCACATCTTTATCCATTCATGTGTTGATGGATACTTAATATTGCTTTCATATCTTGACAATTGTAAATAATGCTGCTATGAACATGAGGCTGCATATATATTTTCAAATTAATATTTTGTTGTTGTTATTGTTGATATATACCTACTAGTGGAATTTCTGGGTCATATGGTAGTTTTATTTTTAGTTTTTTGAGAAACCTCCATGCTGATTTGCAGTGGCTCCACTGATTTTTCCCACCAAAAGTGTATGAGGTTTCCCTTTTTATTTTATTTTGAACTTAGGAATCAAAAAGAATTTTACATTACACTTAATTATGTCTGTTTATAATCAATGTAGTTAGTTATTCTGCCCCTTATTTTTCAGTCTTTCATTATCAGTATTTTTTAAGTTTCTAAGCCAGTTATTTTACAAGATGTTATTCAATTTAGAATGGTCTGTGTATTTTTGTTGCTTCATGACAAGATTTGGATGTATAATTTTTTCTTAATATTTTTATTTTATTGAAGTATAGTTGACTTACAACGTTTCAGGTGCACAACAAGGTGATTCAGTTATACACATATATTATTTTGGAAATTGTTTGCCATTATAGGTTATTACAAAATGTTGGCTATAGTTCCCTGCTCTATACATTAAAACTTTGTTGCTTGTTGCATATCCATTTTGCAAATTGGAAATCAAGCATTTTATTCATACCAAGTCAAACTAGTGGAATCAAAATGCCATACATTTTTATTAAGGCAAAATATAATAAGTTTTCATATATATGTGTGTATATATATATATATATATATATACACATATATATATATATATATCATGACCCACCGCCCAGAATATTGGATATAAAAACACGAATAAACAAATGGGACCTAATTAAAATTAAAAGCTTCTGCACAACAAAGGAAACTATAAGCAAGGTGAAAAGACAGCCTTCAGAATGGGAGAAAATAATAGCCAATGAAGCAATGGACAAACAATTAATCTCAAAAATATACAAACAACTCCTGCAGCTCCATTCTAGAAAAATAAATGACTCAATCAAAAAGTGGGCCAAAGAACCTAACAGACATTTCTCCAAAGAAGACATAAGAATGGCTAACAAACACATGAAAAGATGCTCATCACTCATATATATATATAAGCTTTTCTACTATGTTTGATAAAGGCTTGAGAAAGAATATTAAAAAAGAAAAAGAAGAGATGGAGAAATTGGAACACATAATCTGAATGAAATGGGAGCACTGAATATGAAGTAGAAAAAGTGAAACAAACTAGATAAAAGAAAAAGATCATCATCATACTTCAGTTGTTTGTAAATATGACTGCTCATGCCATATGACCCAGCAATCCCACTGTTGGGCATATATACGGAGGGAACCAGAATTGAAAGAGACACGTGTACCCCAATGTTCATCGCTGCATTGTTTACAATAGCCAGGACATGGAACCAACCTAGATGCCCATCAACTGATGAATGGATAAGAAAGCTGTGGTACATATACACAATGGAATATTACTCAGCATTAAGGAAAAATTCATTTGAATCAGTTCTACTCAGATGGACGAAACTGGAGCCCATTATCCAGAGTTAAGTAAGCCAGAAGCAAAAACAACAATACAGTATATTAACGCATATATATGGAATTTAGAAAGACGGTAACGAGAACCCAGCATGCGAGACAGCAAAAGGAACGCAGATGTATAGAATAGACTCAGGGCCTCTGTGGATGAGGGAAAGGGTGGGATGATATGGGAGAATGGCATTGAAACATGTTAATTATCATATGTCTAAGCAATAGCCGGCCCAGGATTGATGCTTGGGACTGGTGCAACGAGATTTCCCGGGGGGAGGGAGGAGGGAGGGGGGTTCTGGAGGGGGAGCATATGTAAACCCATGGTGATATCATGTCATTGTTTGGCAAAACTAATAAAAAAATGTTTAATAAATAAAAAAAAAGAAACATATCTGGAGCACTGGAGGAAAACAAGCAATACCTAGGAATTTGTATTTTTCAAAAAAATTTAAAATAATTCTTATATGCATCTGGATTTTGAAAAGTGATTACAGGTTTTTCTATTCAATTGTAGTTTTGGTGATACAGAGTTCTATCATTTTTCTGTTGACCAATCATGATACAACAATGTTAAGTGAATAATAGTTACATAATCACAATAGTTTCCCTCATGGCTCAGATGATGAAGAATCTGCCTGCAATTCTTTGGAGACCTGAGTTCGATTCCTGGAAGATCCTGAGATCCTCTGGAGAGGGAAATGGCAACCAACTCCAGTAGTCTTGCCTGGAGAATCCCATGGACAGAGTAGCTTGCCAGGCTACAGTCCATGGAATCACAAGACTCAGACACAACTTAGTGACTAAACCACCACCACTAATCACAATAACAAAAGATGTTTATCAGTTTTGACAATCAATAGCCACACAAAAAATAAAAAGATAATTATAAGTGCAAGCCATAATGTGAATGTGATTAACCTGATACTCTAAAATAACTACATATCATTTGGGGGTTCAAGCAGAGTGATGTGGTAAGTGGAAGTGCATGCATGCACATGTTTTCATCTACTCATCCAGTCTGTCTTTTGGTTGGTCCATTTAATCCATTTACATTTAAGCTAATTATCAATATGTATGATCCTATTGCTATTTTCTTCATTGTTTGGGGTTTATTTTCTGTAGGTCTTTTTCTTCTCTTATGTTTCCTGCCTAGAGAAGTTCCTTTAGCATTTTTTGTAAAGATGGTTTGGTGGTGCTAAATTCTCTTAACTTTTGCTTGTCTAGAAAGCTTTTGATTTCTCAATCAAATCTGAAGGAGAGTCTTGTTGGGTTGAGTATTCTTGGTTGAGTAGTCTTCCCTTTCACCACTTTAAGTATGTCATGCCATTCTCTTCTGACTTGTACAATTTCTGTTGAGAAATCAGCTGATAGCCTGGAGAATTCCCTTGCATCCTATTTGTCATTTTCCCCTTGTTGCTTTTAATATTTTGTCTCTGTTTTCAATTATTGTCAGTTTGATTGCCATGTGTTGTTCCTTGGGTTTATCCTGCCTGGTACTCTTTGTGTTTCCTGGGCTTGGTTGACTATTTCCTTTCCCATGTTATGGAAGTTTTTGGCTATTATCTTTTCAAATATTTGCTCAGGTCCTTTCTCTCTCTCTTCTCCTTCTGGGACCCCTATAGTGCAAATGTTAATGCATTTAATATTGTCTCAGAGGTCTCAGACTGTCTTCATTTCTTTTCCTTTTTTTTTCTTCTATGTTCTGTGGAAGTGAGTCCCACAATTCTGTCCTCCAGATCATTTATCCATTCTGCCTCAGTTATTCTGCTATTGATTACTTCTAATGCATTATGTCTGTTTGTTTGTTCTTTACTTCTACCAGGTGTTTGGTAACATTTCTTGCATATTCTCCATTGTTTTCCCAAGATCCTATATCATCATCACTCATTATTCAAAGTTGTTTTTCTGGAAGGTTGCCTATCTCAACTTCATTTAGTTGTTTTTCTGGGGTTTTATCTTGTGCCTTCATCGGCAACATAGCTTTCTGCTTTTTCATCCTGATTAACTTTCTGTAATGTGGTTTTTGTTCTAGCTGCTGTGGGACTGTGGTTCTTGGTTCTTCTGTCTGTCCTCTGATCGAGGAGGCTAAGAGGCTTGTGCAAGCTTCCTGATAGGAAGGAGTGGCAGTGGGAAAATCTAGGTCTTGCTCTGGTGGGCAGGGCCTTGCTCAGTAAAGCTTTTCTCTGATTATTTGCTGATGAGTAGGGTTATGAACCCTCCCTGGTAGGTTTTTGTCATCAAGTGACCCAGCACTTGGGTTTACGGGCTCTATGGTTGGGTTAATGGCCAGCTCCAAGAGGATTTACACCAAAGGGAACATTCCCAGAATTCTGCTGCCAGTGCCCACATCCTTTGGTGAGGCCCTGCTGATCCATGCCTCCACAGGAGGCTCTCCAACACTAGCAGGTAGTTTTGATTCAGTCTTCTATAGGGTCATGATGGGTCTTGGTGCACCCAAGGTTTTGTTTGTGTCCTCCAAGACTGGAGTCTGTTTTTCCCAGCCCTGTGGAAGTCTTGTAATCAAATCCTGATGGCCTTCAAGGCAAGATTCCCTGGGGATTCCCAGTTCCTTTGTCCGATCCCCAGGCTGGGAAGCTTGACATGGGGTTCAGAACCTTCATAACAGTGAGAGAACATTTTTGGTATTATTGCTCTCCAGTTTGTGGGTCACCCACCCAGTGGTATGGTATTTAATTTTTTCGTGATTGTGTCCTTCCTATCATCTTGGTGCAACTTCTTATTTGTCTTTGGATATGGAGTATCTTTTTTGGTGGGTTGCAGCATCCTTCTGCTGATGGTTGTTCAACAGCTAGTTGAAATTTTGGTGCTTTTGCAGGAGGAGATGAGCACACATCCTTCTACTTCACCATCTTGAACTAGAAGCTAGGGATGTATAATTTTATTTTTTTTAAATTTTCTTTACTTTATTGTGTTGGTTTTGCCATACATTGACATGAATCTGCCATGGGTATACATATGTTCCCCCTCCAGAACCCCCCTCCCTCCTCCCTCCCAATTCCCTCCACCTGGGTCATCTCGGTGCACCAGCCCCGAGCATCAACCCTGAGCTGCCGATTGATTTCACATATGATAATTAACATGTTTCAATGGGATGTATAATTTTAAAAGACAGTGGTTGTTAAAGTAATGTTTACAATGGACATTCATCCTGAAACACTTCCTATTTTTTAGTCATAAAACATCCACATGAAATAGGCTTTATTTCATTACTAAATCTTAAACCTGGTTACACTGAAATCAGAAAGAAGTCAACAAAGTAAAGCAATAAAGTAAATTCTAAACTACATGGTTAATAATAATTCCTCTTCATAGATAAATCAGTTAAAAGTAGCATTATTAACTCATGTTAAGAGAATAATTTTCTAGTTCTAAAAAACTTGCATTTTGAAAATTCTGTTGAAGAACGTCTATGATAAATTTCTTATTTCCTATATTTTAGCTTCAAGTGCACAGTTTTCATAAACTTAACAAAAATATCTGGAAAAAAGAGATTTATATTACCACTAGATTCAAACTTTCAAGTTTTGCAATCGCTGAGGTATAATATAGTGTGATTGATTTAAATCAATATTGTAGGTCCCAGGGTGGCATTTTTATTATTACTCAGAGTTTCTAAGCTATGGGGAATTAAATACACATAATTATGCTTATATTCTTCCCAACCATGAATTTTTCTTACCATAAAACCTGCAGTGTATCAATAAACTAGGAACAGAAAGAGTATGAGTTCTATATACATTTAAAACATATAAAAACTGACTTCTGGTTTGTTCACTGTATCTAAAGATACTCAACTTTAAATAGCCCCTTTAAATATTATATTTTTAATTTGTAACACAAAGCTAAATAGTAATATATACATATATCATCTATTTATTTATGATATTTCTTATCATGCTTTTCACTGACAGTGCAAAGTAATACCACCAAAGAATTTCAGACATGCAAACTATGGAATGCCACTATAATTTTCTGTTGAGCAAAAGCCAAAATGCGTACACATATACTTTCATAGTAATAATAAAGTTAGACTATGAAATGGATAAATAAAGAAGAAAATAAGATGAGATATCCTAGTCTTTTTCCATGAGTATAACGTGTCTGAAATTTGAACTAAGCTAATTAGTCTATTTGTACACTGTTCTTTTAAGTGATGGTGGTGATTTAGTCACTAAGTCATGTCTGACTCTTGTGACCCCATGGACTGTAGCCTGCCAGGCTCCTCTGTCCATGGGAACTTCAGGCAAGAATACTGGAGTTTGTTGCCATTTCCTTCTCCAGAGGAATCTTCCCGACCCAGGAATCGAACCTGGGTTTCCTGCATTGCAGGCAGATTCTTTACTAACTGAGCCATGAGGGAAGGAAATGGAATAAAGTGAACACGTTACTTATTCCAATTTATAAGTGTACATTTTCACAGCATTTTCCTAATTGATATGATGATTAACATATTCTTTTTCATAACTTAAAGCAGAAATGTTGCTGCATGATTTATTTTTCTGTTGATGTATATTTTTAAAAAAGATGGATTGTGTGACATTTCTCTGTAACTTAATTCAAATAACCTTGAAAGAATTATATACTTGCAACAAATAAATGAAAAAAAATATTGCAACTGCCTTGTTTCTGATGAGAGAATGAACTAACAAAAGCTAATGACTCAGTCCATTGAACCCAAATTCATGTTGATGTGACAAAAGTGAGAGAGAATTTGATGGATCCCAGGATCAAATATAAAAATGAGAAACAACCAGAAATTCAAAATCTGGTTGGGAGCCAATGTGAGAGGAGAAAGAAACTGTTTCCAAAGAAGAAGGTCAGACCCTATGGTCAGGAGATAAATCAGAAAAACATTCTTGTTTGCCTCGTTCCATTCAGAGCTACCCTGGTGACTCATATGGTGAAGATTCTGCCTGCAATGCAGGACACTTGGGTTTGATCCCTGAGTCTGGAAGATCCTCTGGAGAAGGGAGTGGCAATCCACTCCAGTATCCTTGCCAGGAGAATTCCATGGACAAAGGAGCCTAGCAGGCTACAGTCCATGACGTCACAGAGAGTTGAATATGACTGAGTGACTGACATTCACTTTTTGTTTTTCATTCAGGCTTCTATAAGAGAATGCCATAACCTGGATGGCTTAAAAACAACAGAAATTAATTTCTCATAGTTCTGGAACCTGGGAAGCCCAAGATCAAGATGATGGCAGATTTACTTTGAGACCCCACTTTCTGGTTAATAGATGGTGGTCTTCTCTCTGTGTCCTCACTGGGCAGAAGGGTGAGGGAGATCCTTAGAGTCTCTTCTGTAAGAACACAAATCTCATTAGAAGCACTAGTGCCATTCATGAAGGTTCAGTCCTCATGACCTAATCACTTCCCACAAGCCCTACCTCCTAACACCATCATGTTGGGTACTAGGATTTAACATATGAATTTGGATGGACAGTTCCCCCAAAAAATTTACTCTAAAGCATCATTTGTACACTTTTTTCTACCTTACATTTTCCTGGGTGTATCATTGCCTTTCTTGCCACCAACATGAGGGAGAAAAACAGCAGTGTCATCTCAGCAGCAACCAAAAGTGGCTGCATATTATCAGGGCAATGCTAGATCCCAGCTGGAATGAGGGTGACTTCTAGTAATTACAGGCCAGCTAGACCTCTGAGTATTCCCTTCACTGAGCTTTAAATTAGATGGCAACAAACAAGGAAAGTAGCCCTTAGAAAAAGCAGTGGTTGATGTCAAGGCACGGTGCTGCTTCCTGAGGGGCAATATTCCTGAGGAAAATATATTGAATGCATAGCTAAAAAAGGGTCAAAATCAGGGTCAAGGATTTCCTTCATCTCTCAGATACATATCAGCAAGCAATGCAGCTTCTATGTATAAGAATATATGAGTTAACAAGAAAAATAATAATAAGATATCTGAGAAACCAAAACATAAACAAAGAAATGAAAGAAACGAAACAAACTATACCAGAGTAACCAAAACTTATGGATAACAGATCATCATAAAAATAGTTTGTAAATATAGTACAAATACTCAGCAATATAAAGGAAGCCACAGGAATGAAGTAGATATAAGTTTAAAACAGCATTGAAGAAATTGGCTGACTGATCAAAGATATCTTCAAAAAAGGAATTAGTGAACTAAAAAATAAGTTTTAAGAGCTCTCCCAGGAAACAGGAAAATAAAAATGTATATAAAAGGAAACTTAAGATATGTGGAATACTCCTATGTAATAGGAGTACAAGTATCAGCATATGCATATTAAACTTATAAGAGAATAAATAAATAGAACAAAAAAGTTCTTGAAAACATCATGCCTGAGAATTTTCCCAAGTTATAGGTAGATATAAAGTCATTAGCTCAATAGGTTTATAGAGACAAAACATAATAGTTTTTTAAAATCTGCATGAATAATTTATTAGTGAAATTTAAGGACATCAAAGGGAAATGTGGGGAGCATTTGCATAGAAAGAGGATATCACATAGTAATGTTCTTATTGTTCTTAATAGCAGCAGTGATACAAGAACACAAAAGAGTTTTGATGGAAAGAAAGTTTAACTTTAGGACTTTACATTCAGGTCTATTATTATTTAAATGTTAACAGAGAAATAAAATATGATTTCAAAAATCCACAGGCTTGGAATGCTTACATTAGTATTCTCTTTGAAAGCATATTAGAGAAGAGTATTCCAGCAATTTGGAAGGAGTATTCCACCAAGAAGACAAACTATTCAGAAGGATAGCATAAAATATGGCAAGTGAGTGTAAATAGCTATTTTAGTAAATTATCCAGGGCCAAATGTTTAACAGTATATACAGAACATAATAAGTACATATGTTATTGCTGAGGGAAATTTGGGTAGACAATGATTGCAGTTTAAAATATGAACATATCTCTTAGAGAAACATAGCTTGGGATGGTTCTAAGATGGCAGAGGAATAGGACGGGGCCATCACTTTCTCCCCCACAAATTTATCAAAAAATTACTTGAACGCTGAGCAGATTCCACAAAACCACTTCTGAACGCTGGCGGAGGACACCAGGCACCAGAAAGGCAGCCCATTCTCTTCAAAAGGAGGTAGGGTAAAAAATAGAAGGTAAACAGAGAGACAAAAGAGTTAGAGACCAATCCTGGGGAGGAAGTCGTGAAGGAGGAGAAGTTTCCAAACACCAGGAAACCCTCTCACTGGTGGGTCGGTAGGGAGTTTTGGAATCTCAGAGAGCAACAGAACCTGGAGGAAAAAAAAAGAAACTCACAGATTACACGCCTAGCCATGACTCCCAGTGAAGAGGTAGCCCAGACCCTCACATCTGCCACCAGCAACCAGGAGCTGGACAGGGAGGTGAGGGCTGCATGCATAGGGTGGGGACTGGGCATGAATGTCTTGAGGACAATCTGAGGGAGCTAACATGAGATAGCAACCCAAACTGCGGGATATCCAGAGAGAAGAGAGAGAGAGAGAGAGAGAGAGAGAGAGAGAGAGAGAGATAGAACTTTCCCATGTAAAGCTGGGAGGCACAGCCTGGCCCGCTCACAGAATGAAGGATTGAGTGAATACCAGAGGAGAGCTAGCCAGCAGCAGACTGGCCCCTCACTCTGCCAGAGGCAGAGAGGCAGGTGGGCAACAGCCAGAACTGGAAGACTAGGGGCAATCTCCTTCCCAGAGATGGCATCCTCCACCAAACTGTGAGCAGGCTCCAAGTTACTAATGAAGTCTTCCTAGGATCCCGGACGGTTGGCAACTGCCAGGAGGGTCACAGTCAGAGATCAGCTCCCCAGAGGAGACACACTGCATACCTGAGATGGCAGTCTTGCAGCGCACACAGGAAACCAAAGGGTTGGGACTGGGGAGGTGATAAGACACACTGCCGAGCTGAGAGAGTGTGCTTGCCAAGCATGTGGTCATCTGAGCTGCTCAGACCTGGGAAAGGCACAAAATGCAGGTCCAACCAAGTCTGTGCCTTTGTGGAGTAGCCCAGAACCTGAAACTGAGTGGCTTAGACCTAGGAAGCACACGTGCAACCCAGGGGCCACTTTAGACAATTCCCCTGGAGCCCGAGCATTGTAGACAAGGAAAGCACACACACCCATGAGCAGGGGCAAACCCAGTGTGGCCCAGACATGCGAGCACTCCTCACAATGCCAGTGATATTTGTTTGCAGTGCTCCTCCCTCCCCATGCACAACTGAACAAGTTAGCCTAAATAAGTGACCACTTTCACCCCCTTATCTCAGGGCAGAAATTAGACACTGAAAAGACTTGAAAACAGAAGAAGCCAAAATAAACAAAGAAGAGGGAACTACTCTGGAAGTGACTGGTGCAATGGATTAAAACCCCATAGTTAGCACTGACTACATTGGACGGGGCCTATAGACCTTGAGGAAAAGTATAAGCTGGAACAGGGAACTATCTGAAACTGAACTGACACCACACTGCACTCAACGGTTTCAGAGAAACTCCTAGATATATTTTACTATTATCATTTGTAATTTTTATTTTTTTTAATTTTTAAGTTCTTTACTACTCCTTTAATTTACACTTATATGAACTACTATTACCTTGCAAAAAAGACCCTATTTTTAAAGCAAATTATATATATACATTTATAATTTTGTGATTTTATTTTTTTAATATTATTTTTTGAAAGTCTAACATCTATGCTAGATTTTTAATCTTTGCATTTTGTTTTTTGTTAACAATTTGGTACCTTTAAGAATCCAATCTTCAGTACCAATTTGTTCTTAGGAGTGTTATTACTGGCTTGATTGCTCTGTCCCCCTTTTGATGCTCCTTTTTCTACCCCAGGCCACAACTATATACTCCCTCCCTCTTCTCTTCTCTACAAAATTCTGTGAATCTTTTTGGGTGTTCCAGGCTGTGGAGAACACTTAGGCAATTGATTACTAAATCTGTCTGTCTTCTTTTGACACCCCTTCTTCTCCACCTGGTCACCTCGATCTCCTTCCTTCCTCTTCTCTTCTCTATGTAACTCTGTGAACCTCACTGAGTGTTTCAGGCTGTGGAGAGCACATAGGGAATTGATTACTGGAGAGATTCCTTTCTCCCCTTTTGATTACCCCTCTTCTCCTTCTGGTCACCTCTACCTCCCTCCTCCCTCTTCTCTTCTCCATGTACCTCTGTGAACCTCTCTGGGTTTCCCTGTCTGTAGAGGATCTTTTCACCATTAACCTAGATGTTTTATCATCAGTGCTGTATGGATGGAGAAGACTTGAGACTATACTAAGAATGAGAATGAAAGCCAGAGGCAGGAGATTTAAATCTAAAATTTGAAAAAAAAACAGAGAACTCCTTCCTCCAGGGAATAGTAATTGACAAGAGCTCATCCAAAAGCCTCCATACCTACACTGAGACCAAGCTTCACCCAAGAATCAAAAAGTTTCAGAGTAAGACATACCAAGCTATTTCTTCAACAATGCAGGTACATAACCCTGAGTATTAAAATACAGGTGGTCAAAAGTCACACCAAACCCACAGACACCTCAAAACTTACTACTGGACCTTTCATTGCACTCCAGAGAGAGGAGATCCAGCTCCACTCACCAGAACACCGACACAAGCTTCCCTAAACAGGAAACCTTCACAAGCCACTCCTCCAACCCCATCCACAGGGAGGAACTTCCACAATAAAGAGGAACCACAAACTTCCAGCCTGCAGAAAGGCCACCCCAAACACAGCAATCTAAGCAAGAAGAAAAGGCAGAGAAATATTCATCAGGTAAAGGAACATGATAAAAGCCCACCAAACCAAAGTGGAGGAGAGAGGGGTCTACCCGAAAAAGAATTCACAATATTGATAGTAAAAATGATCAAAAATCTTGAAAATAAAATTTAGTAACAGTTAAATAGTCTGGAGACGAGGGTTGAGATGATGCAAGAAATGTTCAACAAGAACCTAGAAGAAATAAAAAGAGTCAATCAATAATGAATAATGCAATAACTGAAATTAAAGCACTCTGGAGGGAGCCAACAGTAGAATAAAAGAGGCAGAAGATAGGATGAGTGAGGTGGAAGATAGAATGGTGGAAATAAATGAAGCAGAGAGGAAAAAGAGAATAAGAATTAAAAGAATTGAAGACAACCTCAGAGATCTCTGGGACAATGTCAAATGCCTAAACTTTCAAATCATAGGAGTCTCAGAAAAAGGAGACAAAAAGAAAGGCCATGACAAAACACTTGAGGAGATAGTACTTGTAAAAGTCCCTAAAATGGGGAAAGAAATAGCCACTCAAGTCCAGGAAACCCAGAAAGTGCCAGAAAGGGTAAACCTAGGTGAAACACCCCATGACATGTATTGATCAAATTAATAAAGAACAAATATTAAAAGCAACAACAGGAAAATAACAAATAACATAAGGGAATTCCCATAAGGATAACAGCTGATCTTTCAATAGAAACTCTTCAGACCAGGAAGAGAATGGCAGCACATATTTAATGTGATGAACGAGAAAAATTTACAACACCCAGCAAGGATCTCATTCAAATATGAAGGAGAAATTAAACGATTTGCAAACAAGCAAAAGCTGATAAAATTGACCACCACCAAACCAGCTCTTCAACAAATGCTAAAGAATCTTCTCTAGGCAGGAAACACAGAAAAGGTTTATAAATTTGAACTCAAAACAACAAAATGGCAATGGGATCGTACTTAACAATAATCACCTTAAATGTAAATGGGTTGAATGTTGCAACCAAACAACAAAGCCTGGCTGAATGAATACAAAAACAAGACCCTTATATATGCTATCTACAGGAGACCCACGTCAAACTTAGGGACAGATACAGACTAAAAGTGAAGGGCTAGAAAAAATATTTCATGCAAATGGAGACCAAAGAATGCAGGAGTAGCAATACCCATATCAGATAAAATAGATTTTGAAATAAAGGCTGTGAAAAGAGACAAAGAAGGACACTACTTAATGATCAAAGGATCAATCCAAGAAGATATAACAATTATAAATATATATGCACCCAACTTAGGAGCAGCACAATATGTAATCCAAATGCTAGCAAGTGTGAAAGTGGAAATTAACAATAACACAATAATAGTGGGAGACTTTAATACCCCACTCACACCTATGGATAGATCAACTAAACAGAAAATTATCAAGGAAACACAAAGTTTACAAGATGCAATGGACCAGTTAGACCTAATTGATATCTATAGAACATTTCACCCCCAAACAATGAATTTTACCTTTTTTTCAAGTGCACATGGAACATTCTCCAGGATAGATCACATCCTAGGCCATAAATCTAGCCTTGGTAAATTCAAAAAATTGAAATCATTCCAAGCATCTTCTCTGATCACAATGAGGTAAGATTAGAAGTCAATTACAGGAAAAAAAAAACTATTAAAAATGCAAACATATGGAGGCTAAACAACATGCTTCTGAATAACCAGTAAATTGCAGAAGAAAACAAAGAAGAATTCAAAATATGCATAGAGATGAATAAAAATGGAAACAAAACAACCCAAATCCTATGGGATTCAGTCAAAGCAGTGCTAAGGGGAAGATTTGTAAGAATACAAGCTTACCTTAAGCAACAAGAAAAAATCAAATAAATAACCTAGCTCTACATCTAACACAACTAGAAAAAGAGTAAATGTAGAACCCCAGGGTTAGAAGAAGGAAAGCAGACATTAAAAATTAGGGCAGAAATAAATGAAAAAGAAACAAAGTAGACTATAGCAAAAATAAACAAAGCTAAAAGTTGTTTCTTTGAGAAAATCAATAAAATAGACAAACTATTAGCCTGACTCATCAAGAAAAAAATGGGGATGAAACTGATCAACAATATTAGAAATGAAAATGGAGAAATTACAACTGACAACAGAGAAACACAGGGAAATAAGAGACAATCATCAGCAACTATATGACAATAACATGGACAACGTGGAAGAAATGGATATATTCTTACTAAAGCATAACCTTCCAAAACTGAACCAGGAAGAAATAGAAAAACTTCGCGGACCCATCACAAGCACAGAAATCAAAACTGTAATTAGAAATCTTCCAGCCAACAAAATCCCAGGAACAGATGGCTTCACAAATGAATTCTACCAAAAATAGGTGTTAGTAGAGCTAACACCTATTCTATTCAAAATATTCCAGAAAGTTGCACAGAAAGGTAAACTGCCAAACTCATTCTATCAGGCCATCTTCATTCTAATACCAAAACCAGACAAACATGCCACACACACACACACACACACACACACACACACACACACACACACAAAACTACTGGCCAGTATCACTGATGTACATAAATTCCAAATTTCTTAAAAAAATTCTAGTAAACAGAAACCAAAAATAAATAAATAAATAAAAAGAGTTCATATATCATTACCAAGTGGGTTTTATCCTAGGGATGCAAGGATTCTTCAATATTCACAAATTAACCAATGTGATACACCAGATTAACAAATTGAAAGATAAAAACCATATGATTATCTCAATAGATGTAAAGAAAACCTTTGACAAAATTCAATATGCATTTATGATAAAAAAAAACACCCTCCAGAAAGCATGCATAGAAGGCATATACCTTAACATAATGAAAGCTATATATGCTAAGCCTACAGAAAACATTATCCTCAATGCAAAAACATTGATAACATTTCCCCTAAAGTCAGGAACAAGACAAAGGTGCCCACACTCCCTACTACTCTTCAACATAATTTTGGAAGTTTTAGCCATGTAATCAGAGAAGAAAAAGAAATAAAAAAAATCCAGATTGGAAAAGAAGAAGTGAAACTCTCACTGTTTGCAGATGACATGATCCTCTATATAGAAAATCCTAAAGACTCCACCAGAAAATTACCAGAGCTAATCAATGAATATAGTAATGTTACAGGATTAAAATTAAAACACAGAAATCCCTTGCATTCCTATACACTAACAATGAGAAAGCAGAAAGAGAAATTAAGGAAACAATTTCATTCATGACTGAAATGAAAATAATAAAATATTTAACAATAAATCTACCTAAAGAAACAAAGACCTATATATAGAAAATTATAAAACACTGATGAAATAAGTCAAAACTGACACAAATAGATGAAAAAATATACCATGTTCATGGATCATAAGAATCACAATAGTGGAAATGAGTATACTACCCAAAGCAATCTATAGATTCAATGCAATCCCTATCAAGCTATCAACGGTATTTTTCACAGAACTAGAACAAATAATTTCACAGTGTGTATGGGAGCACAAAAAAACTTGAATAGCCAAGGCAATCTTGAGAAAGAAAAACGGAACTGGAAAAATCAACCTGCCTAACTTCAGATTATACTACAAAGCTACAGTCATCAAGACAGTATGGTACTGGCACAAAGACAGAAGCATAAATCAATGGAACCAAATAGAAAATCCAGAGATAAATCCATGCACCAATGGAGTCCTTATCTTTGACAAAGAAGACAAGAATATACAATGGAGAAAAGAAAATCTCTTTAAAAAGTGGTGCTAGGAAACTGGTCAACCACTTGTACAAGAATGAAGCTAGAAAACTTTGTAGCACTGGACACAAAAATAAACTCAAAATGAATTAAAAATCTAAATTTAAGACCAAAAGTAAGGCCAAAAAACTAAACAGATATTTCTCCAAAGAAGACATGCTGATGGCTAACAAACACATGAAAATATGCTCAACATCACTCATTATCAAGATGGGAAACACATGTACACCCATGGCTGATTCATGTGAATGTATGGCAAAAGCCACCACAATATTGTAAAGTAATTAGCTTTCAATTAAAATAAATAAAAAAGAGAAAAAAACACTACAGTATTATAAAGTAATTAGCCTCCAATTTTAAAAAATTAAAACATTAAAAAAGAGAAACTGACTGATCAAATAGACTAAAAATAAGCAAAGTTATTGACTGAGCAAATCAATACTGCTGAAATCATATGTATAGAATTTTACACCTACCTACATAAAATAGGTATTATTTATTTAAAAAAACCATTAATGCTTTCAAAAATTTTACTTTTCTCACCAAAATATAATATTAATATATACCACAGAATCAAATTTGTACAAAATATATTCTACAAGTTCCTCAAATAAAATAATAAAAACATAGCTTTACACATTCCACATATGTGAAATCTCAAAAATGAGATTAAAAAAATCTAAATATCTTTTTTATGAAACTGTAAATCAAAAGAAAAATTTTGATTCTTAAGGATATATACCCAGAGGTGTGATTGCTTGATCAAATTGTAGTCCTATTTTCAGATCTTGAGGAAGTTCTACACTGGCTGCAACTTCCATTCACACAGTGTACAAAGGTTCTCTTTTCCCACATCTAACCATTTGTTATTTTTTTTTAATAATAGCCATTCTACCAGGTGTGACATGGTATCTCACTGTAGTTTGAATTTTTATTTCCTTCACAATTAGTGACTTTGAACACATTTTCATATAACTTTTGGCTATGTGAATGCCCTCTGTGGAGAAATGTCTATTCAGATCCTTTGCCTATTTCTTAATCAGGTAATTTCTTTTGCTACTGAGTTGTAAGAGTACCTTACATGGTTTGCATATTAGTCATTTATCAGCTATATAGGTTACAAATATTCTCTCCCATTCTGTATGTTGACTCTTTATCTTTTTTTTTTAATTTTGAGGAGATACATGCAATCCTCTGTTCAATGCAGCATTATTCACAAAAGTAAGGACATGAAATCAATATAAATGTGCATTAAATGATGAAGGGATAAAGAAAATGTAGTATGTATGTGTGTGTATGCTAAGTTACTTCAGTCTTGCCCAACTCTTTGCAATCCTATGGACCGTAGCCTGCCAGGCTCCTCTATCCATGGGATTCTCCAGACAAGAATGCTGGAGTGGGTTGTAATGCCCTCTTCCAGGAGATCTTCCAGACCAAGGGATCAAACCTGTGTTTCCTGTAACTCCTGTGTTAGCAGACGGGTTCTTTACAACTAGCACAACCTGAGAAGCCCAGTATATGCATACAAAGTGGAATATTATTTGGCCTTTAAAAAGAATAAATTTCAAGAAATTCCCTGGACTTGGAGCTTTCACTGCTATGGTCTGGGTTCACTTCCAATGTAGGTGAGTATAGGAAAGATTACATTAATTGAAATTTGCAAGAACAGAAAAATGAATACTACATTACATAGTTTATATGATGAGTCTAAAATAGTCAAACTCATAAAACATCTTTGTAGATTATCTATTTAATATATCATAGTGTGTATATGTTAATTCCAAACTCCTAATTTATCTCTCTCTCTCCTCCCTCTGATTTGGTAAACATAAGTTTGTTTTCTATATCTGTGAGTCTCTTTGTTTTGTAAATAAGTTTCTTTGTATCCTTTTTTTTTAGATTTCACATGTAAGCAATATTATATTTGTCTTTCTCTGTCTGACTTCACTCAATATGATAATTTATACATCCATCCATGTTGCTGCAAATGGCATTGTTTCATTTATTTGATGGTTGAGAAATATTCAATTTTATATTACCTATCAATCTACTTCTGCATTATCTATCTAAATATCTATTTCTGTTTCATTAACTATGCTAAAACCTTTGACTGTGTGGATCACAAAAAACTATGGAAAATTCTTAAAGAGATGGTAGTACCAGACCACCTTACCTGTCTCCTGAGTTGGTCAAGAGTTCTCCTTTTGTAGCTCAGTGGTAAAGAATTTGCCTGCAATGCAGGAGATCTAGTTTTGAACTCTGGATCAGGAAGATCCCCTGGAGAAGGAAATGGATACCCACTATAGTATTGTTGCCTGGGAAATACCATGGACAGAGGAGCCTGGAAGTCTACAGTCAATGGGGTCACAAAGAGTCAGACATGACTCAGCAACTAAACAACAATAGTGGATCAAGAAACAACAAAACCAGACATGGGACAACTGACAGGTTCCAAAATGGGAAAGGAGTACAACAAGGCTGTATGTTGTCATCCTGCTTATTTAACTTATTTAACATCATGTGAAATTCTGTGCTGGAAGAATCACAAGTTGAAATCAATATTGGTAGGAGAAATATCAAGAACTTCAGATATGCAGATGATACCACTCTAATAGCAGAAAGTGAAGAGGTACTAAAGAGCCTCTTGATGAAATGAAAGAGGAGAGGGAAAAAGCTGGCTTGAAATTCAGCATTGAAACAAAAAAAAAAACTAAGATCATGGAATCTGGTCCCATTACTTCAGGTCAAATAGAAGGAGAAAAAGTGATAGATTTTCTTTCTTAGGCTCAAAAATCACTGCAGATGGTGACTGCAGCTATGTAATTAAAAGCTTTTTGCTCCTTGAAAGAAATGCTATGATAAAGGTACACAGTTATTAAAAATAAGAGACATCACTTTGTCAACAAAGATCTATATAGTCAAAGCAATGGTTTTTCCAGTGGTCATGTACAAATGTGAGAGTTGGTCCATAATGAAGACTGAGCACCAAAGAACTGATGCTTTCAAATTGTGGTGCTAGATAAGACTCTTGAGAGTCCCTCAGACTACAAGAAGATCAAACCAGTCAATCCTAAAGGAAATCAACCCTGATTTTTCACTGGAAGAGCAGAAGCAATATTGTGGCCACCTGACATGAAGGAAAAGGCTCTGATGCTGGGAATGATTGAAGGCAAAAGGAGATGGGGTGGCAGTGGATGAGATGTTTAGATAGCATCATGGGCTCAATGGACATGAATTTGAGTAAACTCCTAGAGTCAATGGAGGACAAAGGGGACTGGCTACAGTCCATGGGGTCACAAAAAGTCAGACATGCCTTTGTGACTGAAGAGCAACAACAAATCTGTCTATCTATGTATCTATTGCATCAAGTCTTCTTTATCCAGTCATCTGCCAGTGGACATTTAGGTTGCTTTCATGTCTGGGTTATTGTAAATAGAACTGCTATGAACACTGGGTTCATGTATCCTTTCAATTTATAGATTTCTCTAGAAATATGCATAGGAGTGGGATGGCTAGATCATATGGTAGCTCTGTTTATAGTTTTTAAAGGAACCTCTAATCTTTTCTCCATAGTAACTATACCAATTTATATTCCCACCAACAGTCTAGGAGGATACCTTTTTCTCCACATCTTCTCCAGCATTTATCATTTGTAAACTCTTTGATGATGGCCATTCTGACTGGTGTAAGGTGACCCCTCATTGTAGATTTGATTTTCATTTCACCTCATTGGAAAAGGCCCTAATGCTGGGAAGTATTGAGGGCAGGAGGAAAAGGGAATGACAGAGGATGAGATTGCTAAATGGCATCACCGACTCGATGGACATGGGTTTGGGTAGACTCCAGGAGTTGGTGGTGGACAGGGAGACCTGGCATGCTGAGATTCATGGGGTCACAAAGAGTCAGACATGACTGAGTGACTGAACTGAACTGAACTGAATAATCAGTGATGTTGAACATATCTTCATGATTTTTTTTTCCTGTCTGCATGTCTTCTTTGAAGAAATGTCCATTTAAACCTTCTGCCCATGTTTTAGACTGAGTATGTTTTCTTGTTATTGAGCTGTATGAGATGCTTGTATATTTTGGAGATTAATCTCTTGTTGGTTGCATTATTTGCAAATATTTTCTCCCATTATGTAGGTTGTCTTTTTGTTTTGTTTATGATTTCCTCTGCTGTGCAAAAGCATTTAAGTTTGCTTCAGTCCCAGTGTGCTCATTTTTCTTTTTATTTATATCACTCTAGGAGGTGGATCCAATAAAATGCTGCTTCAATTTATGTTAAAGAATTTTCTGCTCTGTTTTCCTCTAAGAGCTTCATAGTATCCAATCTTACATTTAAATCTTTAATCCATTTTGAGTTTATTTTTAGGCATCGTGTTAGAGAATGTTCTAATTTCTTTCTTTTACATGCAGTTATCCAGTTTACCTAGCACTGCTTATTAAAGAGACTGTCTTTTCTCCACTGTATATTCTTACTTCTTCGGCAGTACATTAATTGACTGTAGATACATGGGTTTATTTCTTGGCTTTCTATCCACTCCCATTGATTTGTATGTCTGTCTTTGTGTCATTACCATACTCTTTTGATTACTGTATCTTTGTAGTATAGTCTGAAGCCTGGGACTTTGATTCCTCTAGCTCCATTTTTCTTTCTCTGAATGCTTTGGCTATTCAGAATCTTTTGTGATTCCATACAAATTAAAAAAAAACTTTATTCTGTGAAAAATGTTTGTGGTAATATGATAGAGATTGCATTGAATCTTTATATTGCCTTGATTAATATAGCCAAATTGAGAATATTGATTCTTCCAGCTCAAGAACAAAGAATATTGTTCCATTTGTTGTGCCATCTTATATTTTCTTTCATCAGTGTCTTAGTTTTCAGAGTATGCATCTTTTGACTCTTTAAGTAGGTTTATTCTTAGGTGTTATATTCTTTTTAATGCAAAGATAAATGAAATTGTTTCCTTAATTTCTTTCTTGTCTTTTGTTGTTAGTATATAGAAATGC
This sequence comes from Antilocapra americana, assembly GCA_007570785.1. Lineage (NCBI taxonomy): Eukaryota > Metazoa > Chordata > Mammalia > Artiodactyla > Antilocapridae > Antilocapra > Antilocapra americana. Next base: position 113,755 of record ML660682.1, on the reverse strand, counting down.
AAAATTTCTCTGTATTAACTTTGATTTCTGCAACTTTACTAAATTCATTGATATAATTTTCTGGTTGCATCTTTAGGATTTTCTATGTCATCAGCAAGCAGTGGCAGTTTTACTACTTTTCCTATTTAGGTTTCTTTAATTATTTTTCTTCTCTGTTGTGGCTGGGACTTCCAAAACTATGTTGAATAAACATAGCAAGAGTGGGCATCCTAGCCTTTATCTTGATCTTAGAGGGAATGGTTTCAGTTTTCACCATTGAGCATGCTGTTAGCTGTGTGTTTATCATATATGGCCTTTATTAAAAACTTTGGCCACCTTATCCAAAGAGCCAATTCATTGGGAAAAACTCTGATGCTGGGAAAGATTTAGGGCAGGAGGAGAAGGGGGCTACAGAGGATGAGATGGTTGAATGGCATCATCAACTTAAAGGGCATGAGTTTGAGCAAACTCTGGGTGTTAGTAAAGGGCAGGGAAGCAGGGTGCGCTGCAGTTCATGGCGTCTCAAAGAATCAGACATGAAAAAGTGACCAAACAATAACAACAACAATGTTAAGTTCCCTTTATACCCACTTTCTGTGGAGATTTTTACCATAAATGGATGCTGAATTTTATCAAAAGCTTTTCCTTCATCTATTGAGATGATCATATGGTTTTTATTCTTTAGTTTGTTAGTGTGGTGGATCACAATGTTTGATTTGCACATATTAAAAAATTTGTATGTTTGAGAAAAATCCCACTTGACTGTGATGTTTGATCCTTTAATATATTGTTGGTTTAAGTTTGTTAGTATTTTCTTAAGGGTTTTGTGGCTATGTTCATCAGTGATATTTTGCTGTAATTTTATTTTATTTTATTTTTTGTCGTATCTTATCTGGTTTTGTATCAGGGTGATGTGGCCTCCCTGAATGAGTTTTGGAGTGTTCTTTCCCTGCAGTTATTATCATTTTTTAATAGTCTCAGAAGGATAGGTGTTAGCCCTTCTTTAAATGTTTGATAGAATTAGCCTTTGAAGCTATCTGATCCTGGACTTATGTTTTTGGCATTTTTTTTTCATTTTAAATCCTAGATTCAATTTCAGTACTTTTAATTGGTCTGTACCTATTTTCTATTTTTTTCTAGTTAAGTCTAAGGAGATTGAACTTTTATAAGAGTTTGTTCATTTCTTCTAGGTTGTCCATTTTGTGGTCATATAGTTTGCTTGTAGTAGTCTCTTACAGTCCTTTTTATTTCTGTGATATCAATTATAATTAATCATTTTTTAACTTCCAATTTTTTATATTAATTTGAAATAAATACAATTTTTCTTGAAGTATAATTGATTTACAATGTTGTGTTAATTTCTGTTGTACAGCAAAGTGATTCAGTTATACATATGTATATACACATTCTTTTTTGTATTCTTTTCCATTATACTTTTTCACAGAATATAGAATAGAGTTCCCTGAGCTATGCAGTAGAGCATAGCTCTGCTATCCATTCTTTTTTATAATTTTTATTGAAGTATGTTATATTTATAGTGTGTCAGTCTCTGATGTACAGCAAAGTGACTCAGTTATATACATGTATACACTTTAAAATATTATTTTCCATGATAGTTTATTGCAGTATATTAAGTATAGTTCCTCTTGTGCTATACATTAGGACCTTGTTGCTTATCCATTCTAAATATACTTAATAGCTTGCATCTAACATCCCCAAACTTCATCCCATCCCTCTCCCTCACCCCTACCTTGGCAACTATAAGTCTTTTCTTTATGTCTTTGAGTTTGTAGATAGTCTCATTTATGCCAAATTTTAGATTCCACATATAAGTGATGTCATATAGTATTTGTTTATCTCTTTCTGTCCTCCTTCACTATAATCTCTAGTTACATCCATGTTGGTGTGAATGGCATTATTTCACTCCTTTTTATGGCTAAGAAGTATCCATTGAATACATGTACTACTTCCTAATCCATTCATTCATCAATAGACATTTAGGTTGTTTCCATGTTTTGGCTGTTCACAATAGTGAACAGTGCTGCTGTGAACATAGTGGTGTATTTGTCCTTTTGAGTTACAGTTTTGTATGGGTATATGCCCAGGAGTGAGATTGCTGGATCATATAGTAATTCTATTTTTAGTTTTCTGAGGAACCTCCATACTGTTTTCCATAGTAGCTGTAGCAACTAGCATTACCACCAATAGTATATAGAAGGGCTCCCATTTTTCAACACCCTCTCCAGCATTCGTTATCGTAGAATTTTTAATGATAGTCATTTTGACCAGTGTGAGGTGGTACCTCATTGTAGTTTTGATTTGCATTTGTCTAATAATTAATGATGTTGAGCATTTATTCATGTGCTTACTGGCCATCTGTATGTCTTCTTTAGAGAAATGTTTATTATTGGGTTATCTGTTTTTTTTTAATTATTGTTGAGTTTACATATGATTTGTTTACATATTTTTGAAGACAAAGCCCTTGACTGTCTCATCATTTGAAATGTTTTATTCCATTCAATAGGTTGTCTTTTTTATTTTTTATAGTTTCTTATGTTGTGCAAAAGCTTTTAAGTTTGATTATGCCCCATTTATTTATTTTTGTTTCTATTTCTATTACCTTGGGATATTGACCTAAGAAAACATCAGTATGATGTATGTCAGAGAATGTTTTGCTTATGCTCTCTTCTAGGAGTTTTAGGGTGTCATGTCTTATATTTATGTCTCTAAACCATTTTGAGTTTATTTTTGTAGCTAGTGTGAGGGTGTGTTCTAGATACACTGATTTGCAAACAGCTGTCCATCTTTCCCATCCAGCCATATCAATTCATAGCAAATAGATGGTGAAAAAATGGAAATAGTGACAGATTTTATTTTCTTGGGCAACAAAATCACTGCAGCCAGTAAATTAAAAGATACGTGCTCCTTGGAAGGAAAGCTATGGCAAACCTAGATGGCATGTTAAAAAGCAGAGACACTGTTCTCCATAGTGGCTGTACTAGTTTGCATTCCCACCAATAGTGTAAGAGGGTTCCCTTTTCTCCACATCCTCTCCAGCATTTATTGCTTGTAGACTTTTGGATGGCAGCCATTCTGACTGGTGTAAAGTGGTACCTCATTGTGGTTTTGATTTGTGTTTCTCTGATAATGAGTGATGTTGAGTGTGAAATCAATCATCAGCCCATGTTTGATGCTTGAAACAGGGTGCTCAGGGCTGGTGCACCAGGATGACCCAGAGAGATGGAATCGGGAGGGAAGTAGGAGAGGGGTTCTGGAAGGGGAACACATGTATACCCATGGCGGATTCATGTATGGCAAAACCAACATGATAATGTAAAGAAAATAAATAAATAAATAGAATTAAGGCATTAAAATAAATAAATAAATAAAAAGTAGAGACACCACATTGCCAACAAAGGTCCATATAATCAAAGCTGTGGTTTTTCCAGTAGTCATATATGAATATGACGGTTGTACCGTGAAGAAGGCTGAGCACCAAAGAACTGATGCTTTCAGATTATAGTGCTGGAGAAGATTCTTGAAAGTCCCTTGAACAGCAAGGAGATCAAAGCAGTCAATCATAAATGAAATCAACCTTGGATATTCATTGAAAGAATTGATGCTGAAGCTCCAATACTTTGGCCACCTGATGAGAAGAGCCAACTCATTGGAAAAGATGCTGATACTAGGAAAGATTGAGGGCAGGAGGAGAAAGGGGAGACAGAGGGTGAGATGGTTGGATGGCATCACCGACTCAATGGACATGAGTCTGAGCAAATTCTGGGAGATGGTGAGGGACAAGGAAGCCTGGTCTGTTGCAGTCCATTGAGTCACAAAGAATTGGTCATGAAAGAGTGACTGAATAACAACAAAACTTTCTCAGCACTACTGGCTGAAGAGACATTTTCCCATTTTATATGCTTGCCTCCTTTGTTGAAGATCAATTGACCATAGATATGTGGGTTTGTTTCTGGGCTCTCTATTCTATTCTGTTGATCTGTATGCCTGTGTTTGTACCAATACCACACTGTTTTGATTTCTGTAGTTAGAGTATTGTCTGAAGTCTGGGAGAAATATGCCCACTGTCTCTTCCTCCCTCAGGTTTGCTCTGGGAATTTTGCATCTTCTGTGTTTCCATATAAAGTTTTGGATTATTTTTTCTAGTTCTGTGAAAAATGTCATGGGTAATTTGATAGGGATCCCACTAAAGCTGTAGACTGCTTTGGGTAGTATTGTCATGAGCATGGGCTATTTTTCCAGTTTCTAAATTTTCTTTATTAATGTTTTATAGTTCTCAGCATAAAAATCTTTCACCTCCTTGATTAGTTTTACAATTAGTCATTTTCTTTTCTTTTAGTGTGACTTTAAAAGATACCGTTTTTTTTACATTCCTCTTCTGATATTTCATTGTTAGTCTAAAGGAATTCAAAGCATTTCTGAATGCTAATCTTATATCCTACTACACTTCTGAATTAATTTATTAAATCTAACAGTTTTTGAGTGAAATCCTCAGGGTTTATGTATATAGTATCATTTCATTTTCATAATAGTAAAAATTTTACGTCTTCCTTTCCAGTTTGGATACATTTTGTTTCTTTTTCTTGACTAATTGCTGTGACTAGGACTTCCAATACTATGTTGAAGTAAAGTGGTGAGTGGGCATGCTAGTCTTGTTTTATATTTTAGTGGGAAGGCTCTCAGCTTTTCACTATTGAGAACAATACTGGTGCATCTGCAATAAATGGCTTTTATTATGTTGAGATATCTTTTGCCTTTTCATGCTGTTCATGGGGTTCTCAAGGAAAGAATACTGAAGTGGTTTACCATTGCCTTCTCCAGTGGACCGTGTTTTGTCAGAACTTTCCACCATGACTCATCTGTCTTGGGTGGTTCTACATGGCATGACTCATAATTTCATTGAGTTAGACAAGGCTGTGGCCCATAAGATTAATTTGATTAGTTTTCTGTTATTGTGGTTTTCATTCTTTCTGCCCTCTGACAGATAAAGATAAGAGGCTTATGGAGACTTCCTGATGGGAGAGACTGACTGTGGGGGAAAGTGAAAGAGATGAGTGAAAGAGTTGACTTGAAACTCAAAATACAGAAAACAAAGATCATGGTATCTGGTCCCATCACTTCATAGAAAATAGATGGGGAAACAATGGAAAGAGTAATATACTATTTTATTGGGCTCCAAAATCACCACAGATGGTGACTGCAGCTGTGAAATCAAGAGACACCTGCTGTGAGCAACCTAGATAGCATATTAAAAAGTAGAGATATTACTTTGCCAACAAAGGTGCATGTAGTCAAAGTTATGGTTTTTCTAGTAGTCGTGCATGGATGTGAGAGTTAGACTGTAAAGAAAGCTGAGACCAAAAGAATTGATGTTTTTGAACTGTGGCATTGGACAAGACTCTTGAGAGTCCCTTGGACTGCAAGGGAGACCAAAACATTCAATCGTAAAGAAAATCAGTCCTGAATAGTCATTGGAAGGACTGATGCTGAAGCTGAAACTCCAATACTTTGGCTACCTGTTGCCAAGAACTGACTCATTGGAAAAGACTCTGATCCTGGGAAAGATTGAAGGTGCAAGGAGATGGGGACGGCAGAGGGTGAGATGGTTAGATGTCACCACTTACTCTATGGACATGAATTTGAGCAGGCTTTGGGAGTTGGTGATGTACAGGGAAGCCTGACGTGCTGCAGTCCAGGGAATCGCAAAGAGTCAGACATGACTGAGTGACTGAACTGAACTGGTGTTGAGATATGTTCCCTCTATTCTCACTTTGTCAAGAATTTTTATCATGAATGGATGTTGAATTTTGTCAAATACTTTTTTCTGCATCTATTGAAATGATCACTTTTTTTTTGCTTTCCTTTTGTTAATGTGGTATATTACATTGATTGATTTGTATATGTTTATCCATCCTTGTGAAACTAGAAAGAGTCCTACTTGGTCAATGTGTATGATCTTTTCTATGTGATGCTGGATTTGGTTTGCTAATATTTTGTTGAGAATTTTGCATCTTTATTCATCAAATATAGGCCTGTAATAAGACCTTTGTTGGCAAACTAATATCTCTACTTTTTAACATTCTGTATTGGTGATGCCTTTGTCTGGTTTTGGCATCAGGATGATGGTGGCTTCCTAGAATGTCTTTGGGAGTCTTTCCTCCTCTTCAAATTTTGGAAGAGTTTGCAAAGAATTAGTAGAAGTTCTTAGTATGTTTGGTAGAATTCACCTATGAAGCCATTGGTCCTGGACTTCTGTTTGTAGGAATTTTTATTATTATTATTACAGATTCTATTTCATATATTATGATTCATCTGTTTCATGGTATTTATTCTTGGTTCAATTTTGCTGGGTTGTATGTTTCTAGAAAGTTGTCCATTCTTTTACATTGTCACATTTTTGGCAAATAATTTTTGATTATATTCTCTTATGTTTTTCTGTTTCTGATATAACAGTTGACATTTTACCTTTTTCATTTATTTTGTTTATTTGCATTCTCTCTCTTCTTGGTGAGCCTGGCCAGAAGTATGTCAGTTTTGTTTACTCTTTCAGACAACCAGCTCTTGTTTTGTTTTGTTTTGTTTTCTATTTTTAATAACTATTTTATTTATTTTCTCCTTGATTTTACTATTTTCTTCCTTCTGTTGAATTTAGGCTTTTTTCTTCTTTTTATAAGTCTTTTAGGTTAGGTTGCTTTGGTTTTGGGGTAGGTTAAGTTGTTGACTTGATATTTTTCTTTTTGTTTATTTGATTGTTTATAATGAAAGTCTGTATTGTTTTGAACTTTCTTGTAAAGAACTGCTTGTGCTGTGTCCCATGAATTTCGTATGCTTGTTTTTCACATTGTCGTTTGCCTCAAGGTACTTTCAAATTTTTCTTTATTAACTCATTGGTTTTTTAGTTGTCTCCATGAAATCAATTTTTTTCCCCATTTCATTTCCTGAGATTGATTTCTAGTTTCGTGCCACTGTGGTCAGAAAAGATGCTTAAAACAATTTCTATAATCTTAAATTTATGAAGGTTAATTTTTTTTCCTTAGGATGTAGCCAATCCTAGAGAATATTCTATGTACACTTGAAAAGAATGCATTTTCTGTTTTTCTTTAATTTCTTTTCCTGAAAATATCAATTAAGTTTACTCTTTTTTTATCACTTGAAACTTCGGTTGCCTGATTTATTCTCTGTCTGAGAGATTCATTTCAAAATATAATGATTTGGGCCCTCTTCTTTTATTTCTTGATGAGTCTGACTAAGTGAAAGTGAAAGTCGTTCAGTTGTATCTGACTCTTTGTTACCCCATGAACTACACAATCCATGGAATTCTCCAGGCCAGAATACTGGAGTGTGTAGCCATTCCCTTCTCCAGGGGATCTTCCCAGCCCAGGGATTGAACCCAGGTCTCCCACATTGCAGGCAGATACTTTACCAGCTGATCCACCAGGGAAGCCCAAAAATACCCCTTCTCCAGCAGGTCTTCCTGACCCAGGAATCAAACTGGGGTCTCCTGTATTTCAAATGGATTCATTATCAGCTGAGATACCAGTCTAACTAAAGGTTTATCAATTTTTATATTCTCAAAGAACCACATTTCATTGATATTTCTATTCTCTTCTTCATCTCTGTTTCATTTACTTCTGCTCCAATTTTTATGATTTATTTCCTTCTATTAATTTTAGGTTTTCTTTGTTAGCCTTTTTCTAGTAGCTTTAAGTGTGAGGTTAGGTTGTTTATTTAAGAGTTTTCTTACTTCCTGATGTAAGATAGTATTGCTATAAACTTCCCTGTTAGAACTGCTTTTGTGATGTCCCATATGTCTTGGAATGTCATGTTTTCATTTGCATTTGTCTCTTGATATTTTATCTTTTCCTCTATGATTTCTTCACTTCTCCATTGGAAGTTTAGTAACATTATTTATTTAAACACTTTTTTTTGGTTTTTTCACAGTCTGTTTTTCCTATAGTTGGTTTCTAATCTCATAGCATTGTGGCTGGAAAAGCTGTTTAACTTGATTTAAATTTTCTTAAATTTAGTGAGGCTTACTTTGGGCTTCCCTGGTGGCTCAGACAGTAAAGAGTCTGCCTTGCAATGCAGGATGCCCATGTCCAATCCCTGGGTTGGGAAGATCCCCTGGAGAAGGGCATGGTAATCCATTCTGGTATTCTTTCATGGAGAACCCCATGGACAGAGGAGACTGGCAGGCTATAGACCATAGGGTTGCAAAATGTCAGACTATGACTAATGGCTAAAGCAACTTAGCACAAACACACACACTTTGTGTCCCAGCATGTGATCAGTCCTGGAGAATGTTCCATGTGTACCCGAGAAAAATGTGTGTTCTGCTGCTTTTGCATAAAATGACCTATAAATATCTATTAAGTCTACCTGATCTACAGTGTCATTTAAGGCCTGCATTTCCTTACTGATTTTCTGCCTGGATGATCTGTCCATTGGTGTAAGTGGGTGTTATCTTCCCCACTCTTATCTGTGTTACTCTTTATTTCTTCTTTTATGGCTGTTAGCATTTGCCTTATGTATTGAGTTATTCCTATGTTGGGTGCATATATATTTACACTTGTTATATCTTCTTTTTGGATTGATCCCTTGATCATTATGTAGTGTACTTCTTTGTCTCTTGTAAAAGTCTTTAAAGTCTATTTTGTCTGATATGAGTATTGCTACTCCTGCTTTCTTTTGATTTCCATTTGCATGGAATACCTGTATCCATCCTTTCACTTTTATCTGCATGTGTCCCTAGATCTGAAGTGGATCTCTCGTGGACAATATACATATGGGTCTTGCTTCTGTATCCATTCAATCAATTTGTGTCTTTTGGTTGGAGCATTTAATCCATGTATGTTTAAGGTAATTATAGATATGTATATTCATATTTTCACTGTGTTAATTGTTTCAGATTTGTTTCTGTAGGTTTTTTTCTTTCCTCTTTTCTTCTTTTGTGATTTGATGACCATCTTTAGTATTGTATTTGGATTCCAGTTTCCATGTTTGTGAATAGCTACTATCGATTACATGTGGTATTGATGTAGCAGTCTATATACATACAAGATGGTTTTAAGTTGCTAACCTCATAATTTAAAATTCATTTAAAATATCCTGCATTTCTACTCTCTTGTTTTCATGATTATTGCTTTTATACATTTGCATGTATATAATTTCCTATGTTTAAACTATGTTTGCCTTTTCTAGTGAGCTTTCCATTTATAGTTTTCTTGTTTCTCCTTGAGGCCTTTTCTTTTCCATCTAGGGAAATTCCTTTAGCATTTGCTATAAAGCTTATTTGGTGGTGTTGATTTAACTTAGCTTTTGCTTATCTGTAAAACCTGATTTCTCCACCAAATCTGAATAGAGCCTGGCTGGTTAGAGCATTCTGGGTTTTTTGTTTGTTTGTTTGTTTCCATCACTTTAAATATATTATGCCATTCCCTTCTGGCATACAGAGTTTCTGCTGAAAATCACCTGATAACTTTATGAGGATTCCTTTGTATGATATTTGTTGCTTTTTGCTTGTATGCTTTTAATAGTTTCTCTTAGTCTTTAACTCTTGTCAGTTTGATTAGCACATTATTGACCAGAGATGTATTAATATGTCTTTTGTTACCCAAACGTTATTGACCAGAGGCATATCAATATGTTTTTAAAGAGTGATAAAACTGACCTTTCCGTGAGAATTTTCTAGAGCTTAAAATTGATCAAGGGTTAATTATAAGATTATATTAAGATTGTCATTATCATTCACATGTTCCCCATTAACTTTTTGTTTCAACTTTGAGTATATTATACATGTAAAATATTTAACAATGACATATTGCACAATTTGAGTGAAGAATTTTTTGGTGAACTTTATGCAGCTACTTTCTCAAATATCCAAGCAACATGTATACTAGTATCTCAGAAGATAATATAAAAATAATTATGGTTATGGACCATGAACTTTAAATCGTTATACTGGGTTAAAACACATCTTTATTAGGAAAAATAGTATCCATTACAATCAACACAGTTTTCCAATAAAAAATAAGTTTGTTCATTCCTGTAGTATAAAATTCCATGCTTCAGGATTTGATGGGCTCCTGGAAAGCATTATCTGTGTCCTGCTGGTTGTGAAAGTGTTTTCCTTGCAAAGAGTTGTTGAAATTCTTGAAGTGGTAGTTGGTTGGCAATACTCGGGTGAATATGGCAGATGAGGCAAAATTTCATAGCTCTATTCATTCAACTTTTGAAGCATTTGCTGTGCTATGTGCAGCAAATCATTATCATGGAGAAGATTTGGCCCCTTTCTGTTGACTAATGCTGGCTGCAGGCATTGAAGTTTTCTATGAATCACATCACTTTGTTGAGCATACTTCTTAGATGTAATGGGAATTACAGCTTGCTGGGATTCAGAAAGCTGTAATGGATCAGACAAGAAGCAGATCACCAAACAGTGATCATGATGACCCCTTTTTGTGTAAGTTTGGCTTTAGGGAGTGCTCCGAAGCTTCTTCTGAGTCCAACCACTGAGCAAGTTGTCACTGGTTACCGCATAAAATCCAGTTTTATCACATGACACAATCTGATTGAGAAATAGTTCATTGTTGTGTAAAATACGAGAACATAGCACTTCAAAACAACGATTTTTTTTATTTTTATTCAGCTCATGAGGCACCTACTCATTGAAGTTTTTCACCTTTCCAATTTGCTTCAAATGCTGAACAATCATAGAATATTTAATGTTGAGTTCTTCTTTAATTTCTCATGTAGTTGTAAGAGGATCAGCTTCGATGATCCTCTCAGCAGGTTGTTGCCAACTTCCAATGGCCAGCCACTATGCTCCACATCTTCAAGACTTCAGCTCCTTTACCAGACTGTTTGAACCATCACTGTACCGTATTCTTATCAGCAGCTCCTAAGCCAAATGCGTTGTTGATGTTACAAGTTATCTCCACTGCTTTATGACCCATTTCTAACTCAAATAAGAAAATCCCTCAAATTTGATTTTTGTTTATCATTTCCATAGTCTAAAATAAATATAAAATAAACATCAAGTAATAAAGCATTAGCAAAAAAATCATAAACTGATGTATGTGCATTAAAATTATATATCGCATAACCACATGTATTTAAGAATGTATTCCAATATCAGTGAATTTCAACAATACAAGAACTGCAATTACTTTCACAACAGCTGCTAGCTTTTCAGAATATAGTTCTAATTCAGACAATGTGACTATTAGATCAACGACAACAATAACAATAACAAAATGTAGTGATTGATTCTGATACAGAAAGAGAAAATTAAGCTCATGATACTGGAGAATGTCCCTTTGTTTCTACAGAAGAGTGGACTGAAGACAACATTTCTCAAAAATTAGATTTTACAGGTAATGTCATGTGTATACTATGGTATGTTATAACATGCATAGTGTTAGTGAAATAACATAATTAATATTTTTAAATATTATTATTATTTTTTTATTAGTTTTGCCATACAATGACATGATATCACCATGGGTTTACATATGCTCCCCCTCCAGAACCCCCCTCCCTCCTCCCTCCCCCCGGGAAATCTCGTTGCACCAGACCCAAGCATCAATCCTGGGCTGGCGATTGATTAGACATATGATAATTAACATGTTTCAATGCCATTCTCCCATATCATCCCACCCTTTCCCTCATCCACAGAGTCCACAAGTCTATTCTATACATCTGCGTTCCTTTTGCTGTCTCGCATGCTGGGTTCTCGTTACCGTCTTTCTAAATTCCATACATATGCGTTAATATACTGTATTGTTGTTTTTGCTTCTGGCTTACTTCACTCTGGTTAATGGGCTCCAGTTTCGTCCATCTGAGTAGAACTGATTCAAATCAATTTTTTTTAATGCTGAGTAATATTTCGTACATATACACAATGGAATATTATTCAGAATTAAGTTTTGACCAGCCAAAATATAAAACGCTAGCCAGAGGCATTAGTTTCAGCAGTAATTTCTCAGTCAGTAATGAGCTATTATGTATCTTTACATGTTCCTCCTTTGTTTAATCCTATACGAGACTCTCTGTGCTTCCTGGACTTGGTCACTATTTTCTTTCCCAGGTTAGGGAAGTTTTCGGCTATTATCTCTTCAAATATTTTATCATGTGCTATCTCTCTCTCTTCTCCTTTTGGGAGAAAAGAATATGAATGTTAAGGAGTTTAATGTTGTCTTGGAGGTCTTCTAGTTTTCCTCATTTTTTCCTTTCCTTTTTTATTTATTCTGTTCTATGGCAATGATTAACACCAACTGTCTTCCAGCTCACTTATTCATTCTTCTGCCGAATTTTTTCTGTCATTTGTTCCTTCTAGTGTGTTTTTCACCTCTGCCGTTGTTTCTCTGTTTCTAATCTCATTAAGTATTATTTTCTATAGTTTTTATGTATGTGAAAGAAAAAAATAATTTTTGAGGCAAATTAGAGCTGAATGACAAAGAAAGTACTATATGTCAAAAAAATTCATGCAGATAATCTCCAGTACATATACATCTTTGTATTAAAAAGGGAAAATACAAAAAATAAAAATATGTCTGATTTAGTCATAAACATTTTAGAAGAGTCCTAAATGAAAATATTACTTAATTCAAATCATCAGTGAGCTATATAAGGATTTATCATCATCAGAGTTAGGATTTATCCTAGGAAAGAAAGAATGTTTCAACAGCAACAAAAAATCTTATTGATATACTTTAAAACCTCATTAATGAACTTAATTGTAAAAATTATATCATTACCTCAAAAAAAGAAACTCATTTGATGTATTTCACAATAAATTATAGGGTGAACATATATAGTGGAGATTCAAGTCAAGACAATGGGTCAAGATAAAAAGAAAGGTGTATAAAGATTAGAAATGAAGAAAGACTTATATTTTTGCAGTAGCCATACAACCATCTGCATTAAAAAGTCAACATAATCTATGTGAAAATATATAACATTTATTCCCTGGTGGCTTAGATGGTAAAGAATTTGCCTGCAATGTGAGAGACCTGGGTTTAATCCTCTGGTTGGGAAAATACCATGGAGGAGGACATAGCAACCCAAACCAGTATTCTTTTTTTGTTTTTGTTTTGTTTGTTTTTTGTTTGTTTTTTTAGTTTTTTTTTCTATTTTCTTTTTTTTTAACATTTTAGGATTGTTTATTTTTTTTATTGTTTTTGCCATACAATGACATGATATCACCATGGGTTTACATATGCTTCCCCTCCAGAACCCCCCTCCCTCCTCCCTCCTCCCCCAGGAAATCTCACTGCACCAGCCCCGAGAATCAATCCTGGGCTGGCGATTGATTAGACATATGATAATTAACATGTTTCAATGCCCTTCTCCCATATCATCCCACCCTTACCCTCATCCACAAAGTCCACGAGTCTATTCTATATATCTGCGTTCCTTTTGCTGTCTCGCATGTTGGGTTCTTGTTACCGTCTTTCTAAATTCCATATATATGCGTTAATATACTGTATTGTTGTTTTTGCTTCTGGCTTACTTCACTCTGGATAATGGGTTCCAATTTCGTCCATCTGAGTAGAATTGCTTCAAATGAATTTTTTTTTAATGCTGAGTAATATTCCATTGTGTATATGTACCACAGCTTTCTTATCCATTCGTCAGTTGATGGGCATCTAGGTCCAAACCAGTATTCTTGCCTGTAGAAGCCCCATGGATGGAGGAGCCTGATAAGCTATAGTTTTATTAATAAAAATTTAAAAGTGTATTAATGGACATAAAATAAATTTCAATAAAAGGCAAGATACACCATGTTCATGGAAAGAATGTCAGTATTTTACATATCTTAATTCTTAAAAAGTTAACCTATACATACATCTTTCATTAAAAACTGCACATTTTTTATGGTAAGGACTTTATGAAGTATTCCAACATGTACATTCAAAAATAAGAGCACAATTAGCTAAACAACAGTACCAAAAGGAAGAAAGCAATTAAATGGGCTCCACCAGGTTTGAATATATATCACCACATCATAGTAGTTAAAACAGGCTCAGAAAGCGAAAATATGCCAAAGAATATCTTAAAGATCACAGTGGAAGACTTATGCATAAAATAAAAGTGGTAAAAAATCAATTAGAAAATTGCTTTGAGTTTCCAGTCCAGCATGAAAAGAGCTTGAAAGTTGTCATTCCGTCTTACCTCAGATAAAAAGCTGAGCAAACCAAAAATCAACAGCCTTTCAATATCTGTCACAGAATGGAGGTTACAAGGCAAATTGCTGCCCCTAAGTTAAAAAGAAATATCAGTACATACAGAAAAATCACAACTTACAAGAAAGGAAGGCTGTGAGGAAAAAAAAAAAACCTCCAAGGGAATCAGTATTGGAGCAGAACACTTGAATTATAATTGATGAATTAATGAAAGCTCAGTATGCATAAATCAAAGAGATAAAAACTAAAGAAAGTTCCAGTCTATGGATGGGAGTACTTAAATTTTTGTGAGTTTTACTTCTAGGAGTTCTACCAGGTTCTCAAAGTGAAGACTGGGAAAAGAAAATCCCCTTCCACTTCCTGCTGGGGAGAGTAAATGCAGTTATTTCAAAATATGCCAGAGCATTCTGTTCTTAAGGCTTGCCCTCAAGAGAAATAATTTATTAGAGTCTAAACTATTGGGGTTATATCATAGTCTAATAATCTAGGGGATGAAAATATCCAACTCCAGCCCACTCTCTCCTTCCACTTGCAAGAAGAGAAAGACTCAACTACAGATCCCACTGGTCTTCTGTGTGGATGAAGAAAAGTACTCAATCCCAGCCCCTTCCAGCCATTTAGTCCCTTCTTAGATGGGGACGAACCAAGAAACACTTCAGGTTCACAGTTCATGGGTACAGGCTCACTGAAAGATGGAGACATAATCACGAGTCTAAAGAACACTTTTCCTCGCCCCACAACTTACCATCATATTATTAAAAGTCTACTGACTGTAGGTCCTTTCATCCAGTATATGTTTGGCATTCAACAAAAAATTTCAAAGCATACTAAAAGGCAGAAAATGTTTGGAGAGAGAGAGGGGGCAAGCATCAGAAGCAAAGGCAGATGTGGCAAGAATATTAGGATTATTAGACCAAAAATTAAACTAGCTATGATTAATATGCTACAGGATTAATCAGTAGACAGCATACCAGAAGAGGACAGCTCGAGAAATGGAAATTCTAAGAAGGAATAAAAAGAAAGGTTAGAGATTAAAAATACAAAAACAAAAATGGAGAATGCTGTTGATTGACTTATTAACAGACTAGTCCAGGGAGAGAAAAGAATATCTCAGCTTGAAGATATGTCAATAGAGACTTTCAATACTGAAAATAAGAAAAAACATCTGAGAAAAAAGAATAGAATATCCCTGAACTGTGTGACAAAATATGTTGCAAAATGTGTACCATGTATGGTAACAAGAATGTCAGAAAGATAATGAGGAAAAAACCAAAAATAAGGTATATTTGAGGTAATAGTGACTGAAAACGTCTTCCAAATTAATGTCAGACACAAAAGCGAAGATTCAAGAAGTTCAGAGAACACCAAGCAGAAAATCTGTCAAAAAAACCCCTCCACCTAGGCATATCATATTCAAACTACAGTAAATCTAAGATAAGGTCTTGAAAGCAGTCAGAGTAGAGAAACAATTAAAGTACAGCAAAAATAGGAATTGTATCTGATTCCTCATATGAACTTAAGAGGAAGAGATGAGAGTAAAATGTTTAAAGTATTAACAGAAATAAAACATCAACTTAGAATTATGTATCCTATGAAATTATCCTTCAAAGGTGAGGGAGAGATAAGTACTTTATCAGACAAACAGTGAGAAAATGTTACCAACAGAGCTGTCTTGTAAGAAATTATAAAAGATAAGTGATAAAAGTTCTTCATAAAGGAGGAAAATCATATATATCAGAAACTCAGATTTGCATAAAGAAAGGAAAAGCATTAGAAAAAGAATGCTGTGCACACTCCGTTGTTAAGTTGTGTCCAGCTGTTTGTGACCCCATGGACTATAGCCTGCCTGGCTCCTCTGTCTATGGTATTTTCCAAGCAAGAATACTGCAGTGGGATTCCATTTCCTTTGTCAGGGAATCTTCCTGATCAAAGGATCGAACTGGTGTCTCCTGCTTGATAGGCAGATTCTTTACCACTGCACTACCTGGGAGGCCCAGAAAAAGAATGACTGGGAGTTAAAAAAAAACTTATATATATATATATATAAAATTTACTGATCAAACAAACAATTTATTCAAAATAATAATAGAAATAATCATAGATTTTAGCTCAGGTATAAGTAAAATGAGTCTTAACAATGATAACAAAGACAGAAGAGATGAATTAGGAACAGCTGTTATAAAGTAATTTTACTATTTATGAAGTGCTACAGTGTCACCTGAAAGTGGACTTGGATTACTTCTAAATGTATATTGCAAACTCTAGGGAAAATAAAAAAGCAAAAAAACAGTTAATCGATAGTCTAAGAAAGGAGGAAAAATGGAGACATACAAAATGCTCAGTTGAAACCAAAAAAAGACAGAGAAAGATTTGGAGACAAAAATTGGAATGAAAAATAAGGATACTGAATATAAAACAGTCATAAATATGGTAGATATTAATGAAACTATATCACCAACCATTTCAAATGCCAATGGCCTAAATATACCAGTTAAATGACAGAGACTGTCACTGTGAATTAAAAAAAAAATCAAGAAAAGTAAAAGTGGTCCTTAAGAAACCCACTTTATTATATATAGATAGATACATATTATATATGTACATATATATTAAAGGTCTGCAGAAAATTATATCATATTAATACTAATCAAACAAAGTTGAGGTTGGTATATTACTTACAGACAGAGCTACTTTCAGAGCAAGGAAACTTATCAGGGATAAAGAGAGATATTGCATAAAGATAAAATGGTTGATTGTTGAAAAAGACATAAAAATTGATCATATGTATGTTCCTAACAACAGAGAGTCAAAATGTGTGAGTCCAAAGGTGACTGAACTACAAGAAGATATATATGAATCAGCTATTATATTTGGAGACCTCAATACGTTTTTCTCAGAAATGCACAAATCTAGCTGGCGGAAAAATCAGTAAAGATTTAAACTCTACAGAACTTTCAATCAATTCTTAAAACTCAACAAAAGGCAATGAACATCCTGATTACAAATATTGGCCAATACCTTAATAGAACCTCACCAAAAAAGATATACATGTGATAATTAAGCATATGAAAAGATGATGAACATTATATATCATTAGGGCTTCCCAGGTGGTGCTAGTTGTAAAGAACCTGCCTGCCAATGCAGAATATGCAGGAAACGTGGGTTCATTCCCTGAGTGGGGAAGATCACCTGGAGAAAGAAGTGGCTACCCACTCCAGTGTTCTTGCCTAGGGAATCCCTTAGAGAGAGGAGACTGGTGGGCTATAGTCCAGAGTGTTGCAAAGAGTCAGACATGACTGAAGTGAAGCAAGCAAACAAGAAAGAGATTTGTAAATTAAAACAACAATAAGAAATCACTACAAACCTATTAGAATGACTGAAATCCAAAATGTGGACAACGCCAAATACTGACAAGGATGTAGGGCAACAGAGTTCTCATTCTCTGTAGAGGGGAAAGCAAAATGTGTACCATTTGGGAAAATAGTTTGGCAGTCTCTTACAAAACTGAATACTCTTAGCATATTATGCAGGAATCAGCCTCCTGGGTATTTAACCAAATGAGTTAAAACTTATGTCAATTAAGAAACTGCGCACAGATATATACAACAGCTTTATTCATATTTTCCAAAACTTAGAAGCAACCAAGGTGCTTTCAGTAGTTGTATGGATAAACTGTGGTACCATCAGACAATGGAATATTATTAGCACTAAAAGGAAAGTATCTATTAAACCATGGAAATCCATGTGGGAAACATAAATGCATGTTACTAAATGAAAGAAGCCAATAAAAAAACGATTTTAGGACACCAATTATATGATTTTCTTGAAAACATAAAAGGATGAGATGGTAAAAAGATAATTAGTATCCAGAAGTTGAGAAGAAAGAAAAATTAATAGATAAAACACAGGGCAGTGAAAATACTGTGTATGACACTATAATAATGGATATATGTTATTATACATCTGTCTAAACCAAGAGAATGTTTAAAACAACATTATACATTATATAATTATTAAACAATTTTATAAAACATTGTACAACTAAAGGCTATGGGTGATAATGATGTGTCCATGTAGGTCCACAGATTATAAAATATACCGTTCTAGTGCAGGATATTGATAGTGGATGAGACTCTGTGTCTTTGGAACAAGAGATATATGCTAACTCTGTACTTTGTGCTCATTTTTGTTGTAGACTTAAAACTGCCCTGAAGAACAGTCTATTTAAAACCATTAGTGAGGGAAACATAAATTATTCTCTATTAGGAAAACTGTCTTACTATATGTAGGAAAAAACTAAAGTGGATCTTTATATCTTGCAGTATTAAAAACATATATTCCAAATGGAGGAAACTCCAGGAAAACTATATCAAAGGCTAAAAAAAAAAAGAATATCCATATTAGAATCTGGGAAATGGGCCTAGGGATATGTAGCTTGAAAAAGTTCCTGAAATTGATTCTAATATTCACTTTTGATTAATAGCCTCTTTTAACTGGTCATCTTAGTTACTCTACTATTTAGCACACCTGTATGGCTTGTGACATGCTTTTGGTATAATTTGGCCAAAGTTCTATGACTATATAATGATTTTTAAAGTGCATAACTTTTCATATAAGAATTAGATCATGTCAGAAGTCACAAAGAAACTCCAAATTTTAATACATGCACACACACACATACACATATAGAGGATAGAGATTTTGTAAAAGAAAATATTAAAATTCTAACAATAAGTTTTTGATTTAAGAGATTTTAAAAACATATTAGAGTAAAAGGCATCAGTGAAGACCAGCAAACTGAGACATAACCATGAAAATAATATTTGCTCTTACTATCACTATAATTACTAACATTTCAGTTCAGTCACTCAGTCATGTATGACTGTTTGCTACACCATGGACTGCAGCACGACAGGCATCCCTGTTCATCACCAACTCCTGGAGTTTGTTCAAACTCATGTCCATCGAGCCAGTGATGCCATGCAACCAGCTCATCCTCTGTCGTCCCTTTCTCCTCCTGCCTTCAACCTTTCCCAGCATCAGGGTCTTTACTAAGAAATTATCTCTTCACATCAAGTGGCCAAAGTATTGGAGTTTCAGCAACAATCCTTCCAATGAATATTCAGGACTGATTTCTTTATGATTGGCTAACTTGATCTCTTTGCAGTTCAAGAGATTTTCAAGAGTCTTCTCCAATGCCACAGTTCAAAAGCATCAATTATTTGGTGCTCAGCTTTCCTTAGGGTCCAACACTCACATCCATTCATTACTACTGGAAAATCCATAGCTTTGACTGTATGAACCTTTGTTAGTAAAGTAATGTCTCTGCTTTATAACATGCTGTCTAGCTTTGTCATAGCTTTCCTTCCAAGGAGTAAGTGTTTTTTTTTAATTTCATGGCTGCAGTCATCTGAAGTGATTTTAGAGTCTCCCCAAAAAAGTCTCTCACTGTTTCCACTGTATTCCCATCTATTTGCCATGAAGTGATGGGACCAGATGCCAGTATCTTCATTTTTTGAATGTTGAGTTTTAAGCCAGATTTTTCACTCTCCCCTTTCACCTTCATCAAGAGGCTCTTTAGTACCTCTTCACATTCTCCAATAAGGGTGGTGTCATCTGCATATCTGAGGTTACTGATGTTTATCCCGGTAATCTTGATTCCAGCTTGTGCTTCATTCAGCCTGGTGTTTCACATGATGTACTCTCCATATAAGTTAAATAAGCAAGGTGACAATATATAGCCTTGTCATGCTATTTTCCCAACGTGGAACAAGTCCACTTTTCCATGACTGGTTCTAAATGTTGCTTCTTGAATTGCATGCAGATTTCTTAGGAGGGAAGGTAAGGTGGTCTGGTATTCTCATCTCTACAAGAATTTTTCACAATTTGTGATCCACAAAGTCCAAGTCTTTAGTGTGTTCAATAAAGCAGAAGTAGATGTTTTTTCTGGAATTCTCTTGCTTTTTCTATGATCCAACAGATGTTGGAAATTTGTACTCTGGTTCCTCTCCTGCCTTTTCTAAATCCAGCTTGAACATTTGGAAATTCTGGGTTCACATACTGTTGAAGACTAGCTTAAATAATTTTGAGCATTCCTTTGGTAGTGCGTGAGATGAGTACAATTGTGTAGTAGTTGGAGCACTCTTTGGTATTGCCTTTCTTTTGGACTGGAATGGAAACTGATCTTTTCCAGTCTTGTGACCACTGATGAGTTTCCCAAATTTGCTGCCATATTGAACTGACACTTTAACAGTATCATCTTTAAGGATTTGAAATATCTCACCTGGAATTCCATCACCTCCACTAACTTTGATCATAGTGATGAGCAAGGGCCCATTTGACTTCACAGTCCAAGATGTCTGGCACTCTAGGTGAGTGATCACACCATCATGGTTATCTGGGTCAGGAAGATTTTTTTTTGTATGGTTCTTCTGTGTATTTTTGCCACCTCTTCTTAATATCTTCTGCTTCTGCTAGGTCTATACCGTTTTTGTCCTTTTTTGTGTCCATCTTCGCATAAAAATTTCCCTTTGTATTGCTAATTTTCTTAAAGAGAACAGTACACTTTCCAAATCTATTGATTTCTTCTAGTTCTTTGCATAAATCACTTAGTAAGGCTTTCTTATCTCTCCTTGCTATTCTTTGGAACTCTGCATGCAGATGAGTAAATCTTTCCTTTTCTCCTTTGTCTTTTGCTTCTCTTCTTTCCTCAGCTATTTGTAAGGCCTCCTCACACAGCCATTTTGCCTTTTTGCATTTCTTTTTCTTGAGGATGATTTTGATCACTGCCTCCTATACAATATTATGAATCTCTGTCCATAGTGCTCCAGGCACTCTATCAGATGTAATCCCTTGAATCTATTTGTCACATCCACTGTATATTTGTAAAGGATTTGATTAAGTCATACCTGAATAAAGTAATGGTTTGCCTTACTTTCTTAAATTTAAGTCTGAATTAAGCAATAAGGAGTTCATGATCTGAGTTACAGTCAGCTCCAGTTGTTGTTTTTGCTGATTGTATAGAGCTTCTATGCAGGTCAGGAAGCAACAGTTGGAACTGGACATTGAATGACAGACTGGTTCCAAATCAGGAAAGGAGTATGTCAAGTCTGTATATTGTTACCCTGCTTATTTAACTTATATGCACAGTACATCATGAGAAATGCTGGGCTGGGATGAAGAAAAAGCTGGAATCAAGATTCCTGAAATAAATATCAATAACCTCAGATATGCAGATGACCCTGCCCTTATTGCAGAAAGTGAAGAAGAACTAAAGAGTCTCCAGATGAAAGTGAAAGAGGAGAGTGAAAAAGCTGGCTTAAAACTCAACATTCATAAACTAAGATCATGGTCCCAATTTGGTCCCATCACTTCATGGTAAATAGATGGAAAAACAATGGAAACAGTGACGAACTTTATTTTTCTGGGCTCCAAATTCACTGCAGATGGTGACTGCAGCCATGAAATTAAAAATGCTTGCTCCTTGGAAGAAAAGCTATGACCAACCTAGACAGCATATTAAAAAGCAGAGGCATTACTTTGCCAATGAAGGTCCATCTAGTCAAAGGTATGGTTTTTCCAGTAGTCATGTATGGATGTGAGAGTTGGACTATAAAGAAAGCTAAGCGCCAAAGAATTGATGCTTTTGACTTGTGGTGTTGTAGAAGACTCTTGAGAGTCCCTTGGACTGCAAGAAAGGAAATCAGTCCTCAATATCCATTGGAAGGATTGATGCTGAAGCTGAAACTCCAATACTTTGGCCACCTGATGCGAAGAGCTGACTCATTGGAAAAGACCCTGATGCTGGGAAAGATTGAAGGCAGGAGGAGAAGGGGATGACAGAGGATGAGGTGGTTGAATGGCATCACTGACTCAATGGACATGAGTTTGAGTAGGCTCTGGGAGTTGGAGATGGACAGGGAAGCCTGGCATGCTGCAGTCCATGGGGTCAACAAAGAGTCAGACATGACTGAGAGACTGAACTTAACTGAGCTGATAGAGTTTCTCCATCTTTTGCTGCAAAGAATAATATTGTTTATGATATTTTCCTATATCACAGTATCACACTATGTAAATATGAAACTACTTCCTTTACAGATTCAATTAATTCAAAATTTCCCTTTTAAATTCAGAAAATAAATCGAAACACTTGGTCAAAAATGTAAGCCACCCAAAAATTATAAAATTAATGTAGTATAGTAAGTATAATACCTATGGTGGTTCAATTCAGATTAAATTTAATTCAAAACCTTATGGACTGATACTTAGTGTTTCCTATGGAAGTTATATCCCTCCAATGAAAGATAAAATGTATAGTTTATTTATCATAGCATAGCATAACTCTGTCTACATGAGCTTTTATTTAATGATCATTGCTATTATTTAATGATCCAATTTGTGATTTTAAGGATATCTGGGATGTGTATTTCTTCCCTTATATAGATTTTCTTCCTCTTTGATGAATGAAAAGGAGGCAGTCTTCCATTTCTTTGTGATGAAAGATAGAGAGATATAACCAATAAAATGGAAATAGAAATATTGACAGCTTAATTGATTTCCTTTTATCTTTAGACACAGTTTCCTTTCTAGCTACACTTTGAGAGTGATACACATGAAATACTGTGTTTCTTCCATAATAACTCATCTCTTTTGAGTGTTTGTGTATAAGTTTCTTCACCTCTCCTATGTCAGCATTTCTACTGTTCTTTTCATTCAAGTGAACAAATGAGGCAATTGCTATCTTTTAATTTGTATTAGTTATGAATCTTATTTTTCCACATCCACTTTCCCTGTCATAAAATGCTTAAGTTACTCCCAGGATTTCCAACTGCCTAAATGATATAACTTATTGTCTTACTTGATAACTAAATCATAGGTAGGCAATGTACAGAAAGAACAAAGATATCTTGGGACACTATTTTAGAGAGGCTTATATAGCCCCAATGTATAATTGAATACAATACTATCAAAATTGAAGACACTTCCACATATACATTGAGTTAACTAAACCTAGGATCCATTCCAGAATAGAGAGGCAGAGCCCCACTAACTGCAAGTTTTTCTAATATTCAGAATATAAATTTATCTGGATAATTTAACTCAAAGAAAATTGTACATGCAAATACCTCAAATATTATGTTTATAAACCGTCCAAAATCACTGAGAATTCACACATGCAAATCTTGGACCTTAAATATCAGTTTTTTCAAGGTCATGGCTACTAAGGATGCATATCCATTAGGAGTATTTTGCTGAATGAAAAGTAGCTTATACAGTGGATAGAAACACTGGAAAAAAAATAGAATTGTAAGCAAAATAGGAATGATGATAGAGAGGAGTTATTATGAACTCATTTCTGGGTTAATGAACTGCACCTCCTTTCTTGCTTTATTTGTCTCAAGATCCAAAGTTCAGGGAGACAGATTCCAAAAGAATGAGCTTATCTCACTTGTCTAATCCATTTTCATTATAACATAGTAAGAAGAGATTGGAAATGGGATTTTTAACAATTCCTCAAGTACTACAAGTACTAAGTTTCTATGATTCACTAGTGAATGAATGAAAACCTTAATAAAATCAAAATCACCAGAGTGCTATCTCTTACATCTTTGTGCTGATACAATACACTGTCCTTCCAATGCAGCAAGTTATAGGATTTCCCTATTTAGCATCACGACCACCTAGGGATCAGACTGCAGAAACATCTTTAGTATCCTCAGAGAGGTAAAGGGGAAGGACAACAGCTTAGACTATGGACTATAGACTATAGACTTTTGTTCAAGATTATGCTTGAACCAAAGCATCACCATTCTTATTTATTTTTGTGCATTTCTAAAATTGTGTGTTTGAGAACCACTAATCCAAAGTTATAGAGCTGATGTTATAACTAAATTTTCTTAAACCTCCCTAGTGCTACCTGATTTCTATAGGAAATCTAAAATGGATATTTTGAAAACTTGGCAGTCATCATATTTATTATGTGGCAGACTTCTTTGAACTTCCCAGCCAGTTTTTTTTCTAGCTATCCGTAAGATGAGTGACTATACGACTATTTTAATCAATTCTTGTCAAGATGATTATTGTGTCTAGATCTTATCGGATGTCTTAAAAATCATATTGTCATTGATTCTAAGTTTGGGAGCATAACAGTATATATTATCTTTAAATATGACCTTGTACTATGTTAACAATAATTTATTTAATTCCCTTGTTACTCACCTCTCTTATTTTTCTTCAAGGATTTAATAAAGAAAAATGGAGCTGCTTATATCTTTAACAGCAAAGTCATAGGATAAATCTTTCAAGACTTAACATGGTTATTTTTAACAAGTGAAGTAGGACAAAGATAAATCATTGCCTCATGCAGTAAATAAAATTCTTTGATCTTCCTTCAAATTAAGAAAATGTATATTTCATTTAAAAATGGACTTATGATCAAGTATTCATCACAAATAATCATTCAGGGAAAGGCACAGATATTTGAAATTTTTCACACTATTTACTTTAATGGCTCATGCCTTGTTCATCCCCTATGTGTGTATTATATATGTGAGGTAGTCAGAATAGGAAAAAGAAGTCCAAAATAGTGATGGCTAAAAGACAGAGAAAGGGAAAAGCCTGCAAAAATAGAAAAAAGGCAGGTTCAAGGACTGGAGTGATGACCTCAAGTGAAGCAAACAGCCCTCCTGTCTAGCCCAATTTACATAGGGCAGGCTGAGGGGGAGTAGAAAAAAACATATAAAAAGAGCCAAAATTGAACCACACACTTCTTTTGGGTCAGCCCACCCTCATGCCTCAAGGATGTATTTTCCTTGCTTGCCAAATAAAACTGAGCTGTAACTGAGCTGTAACATTGGTCCACCGCTTCAAATTTTTGCTGAGACGAGATGTGATGAGACAGGATCAAGGAAATCACACAATCCCCTGACATCTTTGGTGCCATGACTCATATTTAACCTGACTGAAACAACCTTGGCCCAGCCCCCATAAGGAGGAGACCAGGCACAACAGAATCCCAACTCAGTGAAAGCTCCCATGGTGGAAGTTCAATGAAAAGAAAACCTGGCACAGTGGGAGTGACAAGAAGCCCAGCATGCTGGAAACTGTGACAGCAAAAACAAACTCGGCTGAAAGCTCACGTGGCTCAGACTCAGATTCCAGAAGACCTCTAGCTAAGGTAGGAGTTCCTTGCTCCTATGGGTGGAAGGACATATGGATAACAATATCTTAATTCCTTTACAATTTCTCATTTCTTGTTTCCTCAAACCCACTGCTAACAGACGAGCAGCAGTGGGTGCAATTGATGGGCTCTGGCAGGGGCTACTTCCCAGTGTGTACCAAAAGCACTACTATCTGCTGTGCCTTAGTAGCTATTGACAAAGCAGGTGAGGGGTCTTCTGTCCTTAATCTTTGTGGCAAGGATCAGGCCAATGAAAACTGTGAGCACAGTCAGGCATTTAGCAAGTTTTCTGGCAGGTTATGAAGAGGATTCCTCAGAATGTTTTTTCCTGCTGTTTTTTCCTCCCATCCTTCAGCTCCTCTCTCCATCTATGCTAATGCTTACAAAGTATTGGGCAGGTCATAATCTTTCCTGAAGGGGAAAAGTTGTGTTTGAAACTGTTTACCTAAAATTGGGACTCAAACTCACGCGGCAGGGACTCTGTGCTATGTTAATCACTCAGTCATGTTCGACTGGGACTTGAGTCCAGTCAAAACACATGGTGCCTGGTTTCAGGATCTAATGATGTTCAGGTTCTTGATGTCTCATTGCAAAATAATTCAGTAACACAGCGATAGGTAAGAGGGAGATTTGTTTGGATTCAGAGAGAAGCACGCTCCAAGAGTGTGGACCATCACAGAGGGTGAGTGTGGTGGCCATGGAATGTGGTGTGGTTAGTTTTCCAAGCTGGTTGATTCCATATGCTAATGAGTGAGAGGATCATTTCAACAATTGGGGAACCACCCACTCCTCAATTTTTTGACAGTGATTTGGAACTGTCCTGGCACCTCTGGGTGTGTCATTTAGCTTGAAGACTGAGGATCATGGTTTAGTTGAATTTGACCTGTTATCTTGGACCCATTTAATTTTAATCAGTTTATGTTATGCCCTTGGGCTATGTCATTCTGTCAAAAGTTATACCCTGCCCCCTTCCCTCCTGTTTCATGCTCTTTTCAAGAACCCTGTCTGGACCCATGATGTTGCTTCTACAATCTTCTGGAAGGACAACTAGAAAATACCTGGCCCTTGGGAGGGAAATATAATACCCAATCCCTTGAGATATTCAGGCCTGCATCTTCCATGTTCCCTACAACATGTGCAACAACAACATCTCTCAGTGAATCTGTTAGGGCAGGTGACAGGCACACAATTCCTGCTAGAAGTCCATCTGTTGGTGGCATCCCTTCAAGGGCAATTGAGCTTCTGTAGATAATATTTGCCACTTTGGGAGTTAGCCCTGCAGGTCGTTTGGGCCCAAACCCTTGCCACTCTTCTCCTAAAGTTGCAAACATACCCCCTGGATCAAATCTCCACTCCACTTTTATGGAACATCTGGTCTGTTGCCTCTTATCAATTTGTTCTTAAGCCTCTTACTGACTCCTACAACTATGACCCTGCCCCCTGTAGTCAACATAGCTCCACCAAGCTTGTTATTAAAATACTCGTAATGCCCCTAACAGAACCAGATAACCCACTCCTTTGTCATTAATTCTGTTATTACCTAAAGTGGGTCTATGACAATTAACTGTTTACCATTGGAAGCACCCTAAACTGCTCTTTTGGAGGACTAGGGGCGGAAATCAGTGACTTACATTCCCTTAGAGCAGTAAGAGGATGAGGCTTATGGCTATTTTTCCAGGTTCCCAGTCTCAGGGAATAGGTTTGGATTACTTTACAACATGGTACCTATTCCCATCAGTGGTGGACAAACCAGAAATGAGTTAAGATTACAACCCCTTAATCCTACCCAACACTGGTCATTCTGGAGACCTTGGGGACACCCAACTCCAACTGGGGGTCCCAGGAGGTTGACATGCCTTGATCTGCCTAGGGATATGGTCTTCGGGAGGTTGTCACACCTCAACCTTCTCAGGGATCCACAAGACCAGGGGTCCCAAGAGGTTGGCATGCCTCAACCTGTCCAGGGACCCAATTCTCAGGAGGCCAACCTGCCTTAGGAGGATTCTATCTCCAGGAGGCTGTCACGCCTCAGCCTGCCTGGGGATCTGTATCCTGACCTGGGTATGCCTGGCTCTCAGGTTGCAACAGTACTGGGTAATATAAGCTTCAGAAAGACTCACCCCTAAGGAAGTCAATTCATGAAAATAGGACAAAGTCTATTAGTTGTGGGACTGTGCCCCATCTCAGCAATAACTCAGGAGCCCAATGAGAATGCCATCGACTTTCTGGAAAGGCTAAAAGAGGCCCTCCAGAAGTTTACTAATCTGAAATTATACTCTTATGAGGGACAGGTTATTTTAAAGGGCAAATTCCTGTCCCAGTGTGCATCAGGTATCAGGATAGTTATAACATTTGCAGCAGCAGGACCCTTCTGCTTCCTTAGATGAGATATTCCAGACAGTCACCAATACCTTTTATAACAGAAGATAGGAGAGGAGGGCCAAGGCCCAGAAAAGGGAGAAAACTAAAGGGACAAGGCACGTCCAGATGCTGGCTGCCCTCCAGGGAAGCCCAATGGTAAACCCCGAATCCTTAAAAAACAAGGCACAAGACAAATGCCTAATCTGTAGACAGGCAGGACATTGGGCCAAAGAGTGTCCAAACTGTGACTAGTCTTCTAAATGTCATCAATTGGAACATTAGGCGGCACTCTTCCCTAGGGACCCAAGAGCCTCAAGGTCAAGTGCCAAGCCTTCCCTCACAATGATTCAATAGGACTGAAGTGGCCTGCTCCAGACAGCCCACCTGCCACAAATAACCATCATGGGGCTGGAGCCAAGGGCACAACTGGAAGTGGCAGGTAGGCCCAAGAATTTCTTGGTTGACACAGGGGCCACCAACTCTGTCCTGACTTCCTATTCCGGAGACTTCTCCTCACAAATCTGTACCATTTTAAGTGCTACAAGAAAAACAATTACAAAAAAGATTCACCTGAGCACTTCTTTGTTTCTGGGATGGACAACTATTTTCCCACCAGCTTCTGGTGGTCCCTGAGTGTCCTACTCCCTTACTAGGGAGAGCTCTGTCCCTGCCTTAGAAATCTTGCAGCTATTGCAGTCCTAATAGAAGATGCATTAAAACTCTCTCTTTGGGTCAAACTACTTTTACCAGCCACCAAGTAAAACAACTCCTGAATTGGAGAGGCCATTTATGGATTTCTGATCAAAGGATACTCAGGTATTGAGTAATTCTGATGGAAAATTGAGGGCTGACTATATCCTCTTGTAGGTTCTTAACCCAGCTACCTTCCTGCTTACCCCCAAGTGTTCTCTCCTCTTTCACTCTTGCCTAGAAATCTTGGACCACTGTACAAAATCCAGATAAGGATTTTCAGAAGATCCTCTGACCAATCCTGAGGAAATCTGGTACACTGATGGAAGCAGCTTTGTCTTGGATGGAAAAAGAAGAGCCAGATATACAGTAGTCTCCAATTTTGAGACCATAGAGGCTAAACCTTTGCCACCAGGTACTTCAGCCCAGTTAGCTGAGCTCATAGCCCTGACTCGAGCTTTACAGTTGGGAAAAGGAAAAAGAGTAGCCATTTACACTGACTCCATGTATGCCTTTCTGGTGCTATATGCACATGCTGCTATTTGGATAGAAAGAGGCCACTTGACCACCCAAGGATCCCCAATCAAGTATGATGATCAAATCCTTAGACTGTTTGAGGCAGTCATTCTGCCCACTGAGGTTCCATCCAGTCTCCCATTGTAAAAGAAACCAAAAAGGGAGCACAGATGTGCCAGGAGGGAACCAAGCAGCTGATCCCAAGGCAGCTAAAAGAGCAGCATTACAGAACAATGACTTAACAGGGGTTGCCACCTTAGTTCCACAGACTAATTTGCCAGAAACTCCTTCATATGCTGAAGGAGAGACTCTTAAAGCTAAGAATGAGGGCTTTCAAGAAGATCATATGGGGTGGTTCCAAAAGGAGAGACTCCTTTTTCTCCCTGGGAACCTACAATGGAAATTGGTTAACTCCTTACATACCACCACTCATTTATGGAAGAAAGTCCCACAAAGATTACTAGAAAGGTCCTTCAGAGGAACAAGCCTCCAAACAACTGTAAAGCAAGTGGTCTCCTCTTGTCTAACTTGCCAAATAAACAATTCCCGAGGAGCTCGAAGACCTCAGAGGGCCCAGCCTGTCCAATGGCGTGGGACCTATCCAGGAGAGGACTGGCAGATGGACTTCACCCAAATGCCAGTTTCTCAAGGATATAAATACCTATTAGTCATGATAGATACATTCACAGGATAGACTGAAGTCTTCCCCACCCTGACTGAGAAGGCTGAGGAGGTGGTAAAAAAATAAAAACAAAACTGCTCTATGAAATCATTCCAAGATTTTGTCTGCCCAGGTCATTACAAAATGACAATGGGACATCATTTACTTCTAAGGTCACACAAGGCATCTCCAAAGCACTGGTCATTATTTATTAATTTACATTGTGCCTGGAGGACTTGGTCTTCAGGAAAAGTAGAAATAGCCAACCAATTTTTAAAATCAGCAATAAAAAAGATAACCTGGGAGATCTCCCTGGGATGGAAGTAGGCTTTTACCAATAGCTCTCCTCCTCACCCATATTGCTCCTAAGGAACAGGTTGGCTTTAGTCCTTATGAGATGCTATATGGGAGACCTTTTTTTTTTATGTCAATGACCTCTTCCTAGATCCAGAGGCTCAGACCCTGTAGTCTTATTCCATGGCCATTGGGCATTACCAACAAGATATACACTTGTGGGGTGTCAACCAGGACACAAAAGAGTCTAAAGAGACACCACTATATGCTCCAGGGACTCAAGCTATAATTAAAGTCTGGAAAGATGTGTCCCCAAAGGCTCAGGAAGGGCCCCTACCCTGTAATACTTTCTACCCCCACAGCAGTCAAGGTACCAGGACATGACTCCTGGATTCACTACTCACAATTCAAGCCATGGAAGCAAACAGAAGAGGATTCTCAATACACCTGTGAGCCCCTAGAAGATCTCAGATACCTATTCAGGGCTACAAATGAGTGCCATTCTAATGAACATCCCCAAAATTAAGTTTCAGGGAATAAGCTTTCTCAGGATAGCTCTAAAGAGCCAACACAGCTTGTCAGGGGTTGTACTCCAAAATAGACAAGAGAGAAATCTCCTGATCCACGAACGAGGTGGGACTTGAGCCATCTTGAATGAGACATTGTTTCTTACCTCTAGCTAAGTTAAAGGAAGTCTCACAATCTCAAGAAAAATATTCAGCTCCTATAGGATCTCAAAGAATGAGCTGGAGCATTCTCAGGATGGCTACAATCTCTCTTTGGGGAATCCTTATCCTGGTGATGGGGAATTTGGAGTTGGCTAATGAGCCTACTAATCCCTGTTATCACCATATTGATGCTGCTTATGATTGCCCCATGGCTTCCGTTGTAGCTCAGTTGGTAAAGAATCTGCCTGCAATGCAAGAGACCTGGGTTTGATTCCTAGGTCAGGAAAATTCCCTGGAGAAGGAAGTGGCAGCCCACTCCTGTATTCTTTCCTATCCCATGGACAGAGGAACCTGGAGGGCTACAGTCCATGGGGTCGCAAGAGTCGGACATGACTTAATGACTAAACCACTACCACCATGATTGCCCCATGAATTATCAATTGTCTAACCCGTTTTGTCTTTTCCCAGGTCAACAAGCTACAGCATGCAGTCCCAGTTCAGCAAGGATATATAAAACTACATCTGGCCACAGAAAGTATCATTTACCCTTAGATGGACACCACTATAAGGACTCTGAGGTTTGAGATTAGCAAGAGAGGGAGGCCCAATGCCCTTTGCCATCCCAGCTCAGTAGCAAGTAGCCAAAGAGACCTTGACACCCCTACTCACAAAGAACTGGGCCTCCCATCTCTTGAGAGAGGGAATGCTAGTAGTTAGAATAGGAAAAACGGAGTCCAAAATAGTGGTGGCTAAAAGACAAAGAAAGGAAAAATCTTGTGAAAATAGAACAAAGGAAGGTGGTAAGACTGGATTAAGAAACTCAGGTAAAGCAAATAACCCTTCTGGCTAGCCTAATTTACATAGGGCAGGCTCAGGGGGAGGAGAAAAAACATAAGAAGAGCCAAAATTGAGCCCCAAACCTCTTTTGGGAGAGTCCACCCTCATGCCTTGAGGATTTATTTTCCTTTGGTTGCCAGATAAAACTGATCTGTAAGCAAGTTGTAACACTGGTCTGCCATTTAAACTGAGCTGTAACACTGGTTCACTGCTTCAAATTTTTGCTGCAGTGAGAAAGAATCAAGGAAATTATACACTCCCTGGACATATATATTTTTACATATTATATATAAAATTTCCTTAAAGCTTAGCTAATAACTCTAAAAATATTTCAAACAATTTGATACATTATCTGGCTCCTCAATTTGACAATTCAATATTGTTTCTAATATAGTGACCCTTTAAGCAAGATACTTTGCTGAAATTGAAAAAATAAACATAGTGACATGGTTTAACTAGCATGCAATTTAAATAGTTGGTAATAAAGGCAATGAATTACCAAAAATAGAATATATTCTAAACATCCATACTTGAGATAATGTTGAAAATTTCCTTTTCTTGTTAGGATTATTAACAGTCTCACCAGTAAGGACTATCTGGTAATGAAATAACTATTAACAAATTAAGTGGAACAATTATTCTCAACTTTGAGTTAGGCTATCAGTTGGTAAAAATAGCCATATTAAAAGGAAATTATATTTAACAATGTTTGATCTGACCATTAACATTTTTCAAATAACTCTAGCAAAAAATATTGTTGACATTAACCAAAAAGCCTTGATCCATATTTTGAGGAAAAATACTGTTTTTATGATATGCATAGTAGTACTGTGTTTCATTTTTTTCTTTCAGTATAAGACACAGTAAACTCATGTTGCAAAAGAAATATGCAAAATTTGAGATCCTACATGTGAAAAAAAACCACATAGTATAACAATTTTCAAAAATTCAAGGCAAAAATATTTTAAGTTAACTACTTCTAGAAATGGAAGAAGGTATCAAGATTTTTTATACTATGGTTTTAATGAATATGATTATTTACAATTTGGGTTACAAAATGAATATGTTACATGATACACTGAAACATGAAGCAAGACCATTTTACTCACTATGTGTCATCCTGGAGACGGTGTGGAGAAAAGGGAAGCCTCTTATACTATTGGTGGGGATGTAATTCGGTACAGCCATTATGGAGAACAGTATGGAGAATCCTTAAAAAACTAAAAATAGAGCTACCATATAATGATCAATCCCACTCCTGGGTATATATCTGGAGAAAACCATAATTTCAAAAGATATATGCACCTCAATGTTCACTGCAACACTGTTTACAATAGCCAGGAAATGGAAGCAACCTAAATCCATTGACAGAGGAATAGATAAAGAAGAAGTGGCACATATATACAATGGAATATTACTCATCCATAAAAAGAAATAAAATTGTGCCATCTGTGACATGGATGGACATAGAGATTATCACACTAAGTGAAGTAAGACAGAGAAAGACAAGTGTCATATGAATCACTTATATATGAAATCTAAAGCATGACACAAGTGAACTTATTTACAAAACAGACTCACAGACTTAGAAAGCAAACTTATTGATACCAAAGGAAAAGTTGGGGGGCTAGAGATACAGT
This sequence comes from Antilocapra americana, assembly GCA_007570785.1. Classification (NCBI taxonomy): domain Eukaryota; kingdom Metazoa; phylum Chordata; class Mammalia; order Artiodactyla; family Antilocapridae; genus Antilocapra; species Antilocapra americana. The sequence continues at coordinate 80,726 of ML660682.1, read as the reverse complement.
TGGAGTTTTAGATTAACATATACATATGACTATAGTGACTAATAATCATATTAGTATACACACTACTATAACATATATATATATATATATATATACACATATATATACACACTACTATAGTGACAAATAGTCAACAAGGACCTACTGTATAGCACAGGGAATACTATTCAATATTCTGTAATAATCTAAATGGGAAAAGAATCTGAAAAAGAACAAAGATGTGTATATATATATATATATAACTGAATCACTTTGCTATGTATCTGAAATTAACACAACATTGTAAATCAACTGTGTGTGTGTTAGTCACTCAGTCATGTCTGACTCTCTGTGACCTCATGGAATGTAGCCTGCCAAGCTCTTCTGTTCATGGAATTCTCCAGGCAAAAATGTTGGAATGGTATTACCCTCTCCAGGGGATTTTCCCTACTCAGGGATTGAATCTGGGTCTCTTGCATTGCAGGCAGATTTTTCACCAACTGAGCTATATTCTGAAATGAAAAATAAAACAACCCATCACAACCTCCCTCAAACAATTTAAAAGTAAAAAAATGTATATGATTTGTATAAAAAACATGTATGAAAAATGGACTGTAAAAAGTAACTTTATATTATCTCTTTCATATCTTAAGTACTTTTTTAGGGATGCTGAAGGAAAAAAGACACTAGGTTGTCCACTGGGTTCATGTAGCAGTCATCTGGGAATTGCATGAACAGACTGGTAAAGAGGCTATTGTTTTAGAAGGTTGGTAATGAAGAGGAAAATATTGCAGAATCACTAAGTATTGCTGAATTTAAATAGCTTAAGGGCTTTTTATATTTGATTCCTGTTTCTCTCCCTAATGTTCCCAGAGATCATCACAAAGGTGGAGTGAGGTGTGTTTCGGAACAGAACCCTCTTTTGTAAGAAAAAGCAAACAAAAAATGATTCACTAAAACAGAAACAAAGGCCCCTTTACTGATTATGATTCATCCTGCCACAGGGCCTTTGTACTTGCTGTTCCTTTTGCCTGAAATGTTATTTCTTCCCTTCTTTCCCAAATTAAAGTATATTCCTACATCACTCAGCTCTTAGTTCAAGTGATTAAATCAGAACTAAATCAGATTTCTCAGTTAAGTTTACATGAAATATGCCATTTATTTGTTTTTTCCTTCCTACTTTTTTTTATTCTGCTGACTGGAGACTGGACTTATAACATAAGAATGCAAGTGTTACCTTACCTAGGGAAGATAGAGTAAATAATGAGCTGATAGAAGTCTGAGTTTCTAAGTACATTGTGAAGCAAAGATGTCATATCAGTCCTGATGGCCTTCTTTTGGACTTTTATGTGAGAGAAAGCATTTATCTTGTTCAATTCACTATGTTCAGATTTCTCTTACTCTCAGTTCAATCTAACCCCAATTGATAAACCACCGTTAGAGACTCTGATAGCATCATTCTTTCAATAAACATATTCAGTTATTTATTGTGCTTAATCATATTATTAACTTTTGCATTAATAATTTGTATCCTCCTCACTGAAGAGTAAGTTTCATGAAGGTAAGGACTGTATTCACCATTATACTCATATCACTGTAGTGCAGTGAAAGATAAAAGTAAGGAGTGAGAGAAGGAAGGAGGAATGGAGGAAGGAAGGAAGGAAAGAGCAAAGGAATAAAGAGAAGGTGCTAAGTTTATCCTCCATACTCCTAAATTTTCCTTCTCTCCTTGCCTCAGTGGTGCAGTATCCCTTTTAATAGTACTCTGTGCTTTGAAGTTATCTTTACTTTTGAAAACTTTTGAATAAGTGACCTAAAAAACATATTATTACCTCAAGTATTCTTAGAGGCCTTTATATTTCACAAAGAAAGAAGTAATAAGTGAAAGAAATGTCATAAGTGGAAGGATTTGATCATTGATCATAGAAATCTTTACAGAAGCTGAACCAAAAAAAATTATCAAATCATTACATGTTTCTACTTCAGAATGTTTTATTTCAAAAAACTCATATAGATATCTTCAAAATGGCATCTTCCATTCAAAAGATATCATGGTCAGTTTTTAGATTTATCTGCCTTATTTAGAAAAATTTACATATCCTGTAACTTTAATAGGACTTCAATGGTGGCTCAGACAGTAAAAGAATCTGCCTACAATGCAGGAGACCTGGGTTTGATCCCTGATTTTGGAAGATCCCCTGGAGAAGGGAATGGCAGCCCACTTCAGTATTCTTGCCCAGAGAATTCCATGGACAGAGGAGCCTAGTGGAGCCTAGTGGATTTCATGGGGTCACAAAGTGTCAGATATGACTGAGTGAAAACACTTATCACTATTGCCTTCAATAGCCTCAGGGAAAAAAAAGAAGCTAGCACAAAGGAATCCACTCTGGAAAGAATTTTTAAAATGTGTAAATTTCAGCCACACTATTCTTCAGACACAGTGGGCTGAAAATTTTTTTGCATCATGAAAGAAAACAAGAAGAAAGTTAGATTATCCTTAATCTAGATTTTTTTCTTTAAACATGTAAATCTTTCAATGGCTCTTTGTATACCGATCTTTTAATAAAAGAGCCTATTTGGAAGGGTGGGAGGAGGAGCTGGATGAAGGTGGTCAAAAGGTACAAATTTCCAGTTATAAGATAAATAAATACTAGAGATATAATGTACAACATGATTAATATAACTACTGCTGTATTTATACATGAAAGTTGTTGAGACTAAATCCTAAAATTTAATATCACAAAGAAAAATTGATTTTTCTTTTTATATCTATATGAGAGGATGGGTGTTCAATAAACTTATAATCATTTCAAGATGTATGTAAGTCACATCATTATCTTGTACACCTAAAATTTATACAGTACTCCATGTCAATTACACATGATAAAACTGAAAAAAATATTAAAAATAAGTTTTAAAAAGTCTATTAAATAGAATAGAAATAATCATATGCTAATCTCTTTGAAGAATTTGTTTTGCACACTCTTTTTTACCATCAAGGAAAAATTAGGACTCTTTTATCAGATGATTAGTATTTTTAAAATAAACATTTCTCATTAACTCAAAATTCATGGTAGCTTCAATATTTGATTCCTCAAAATTATGTTACAATTTTTAGCAAAAATTTGAAACAACTAACATAAACCAAAATAATTTGACTAAGAAGGAGCTTACATTTTTATGTTGATAAATATATTTTACTACTTATAATAAGATAATAAGATGAAGATAAAGAGATAAAGTTAAAAGAGAAAAATAATGTAATATAACAAAGTACAATTTAACTTATAATGTCAGGCACTGATAAGTGCTATGAGGGAAAATAAAGCAGAATAAAGTGAGAGTGATTTTGGAGCTATTTTAGATAGGATGTTGAAGGAAAACCTTCCTGAAAAAGTGATATTTAAGTAGAGACCTGATCTAAAATGAGGGAGCTTTGATGGTGATGAACATTTTGGGCAAAGCCAATAGTAATATGAAATCCCTAAGGTTGGAAAAGAACTTGATGCTTTCAAGTGACAATAAGAAGGCAAGAATGCACAGAATGAAGAGAGAGTGTTAGTAGATGAGGTGAAATATATAGAACAGAGCTAGGCTAGATCATGTACAGTTTGCTAGGATAGATCATGTACAGTTTTGTTGCTCACAGTATGGAGTTTGGATTCTACTCTGAGAGTGATTAGTGAATTTGAGTGACATGATGTGAAATTTTTTAAGGATGATTCTGATTGTTATATGGAAAACAGTGTTAAAAGGTGCAATGAGGGAATCAGGGGAAACTAGTTAGTTAACTATTGCAATAGTTTAGATGAGAAATACTGGTGGCTTGGATTAGGATAATAATGGTGGAGATGATGAGAGGTAGTCAAATGGGATACATTTCTGAAACGGAGCTGAAAGTATTTGTTGATGGCTTAAGTGCAGAGTGTGAGAGAAAGCAAGGGATAAAAGTGATTTCTGAGTTTTAAACTTAATGATTAGATGGTTGTCATTTACTGAGGAGCAAAGAATCAGTTCAGTTCAGTTCAGCCACTCAGTTGTGTCCAATTCTTTGTGACCCCATGAACCGCAGCATACAAGGCCTCCCTGTCCATCACCAACTCCCAGAGTCCACCCAAACCCGTCTGTTGAGTTGGTGATGCCATACAACCATCTCATCCTCTGTCATCCCCTTCTTCTCCTGCCCTCAATCTTTCCCATCATCAGGGTCTTTTCCAATGATTCAGCTCTTCACATCAGTTGACCCAAGTATTGGTCTTCAACAAAGTATTTAATCTTCAACATCAGTGCTTCCAATGAACATTTCGGACTGATCTCCTTTAGGATAGACTGAATGGACCTCCTTGCAGTCCAAGGTACTCTCAAGAGTCTTTTTCAACACCACAATTCAAAAGCATCAATTCTTCACCTCAAATTTAGCAGGTGTAAAAAAGAACTTTTCTTTCTCCCACATTTAATTACTCTATTGGGTTGGCCAAAATGTTCATTCAGGTTTGTTCTGTAAGATGTTACAACCCAATAATTTAATTTATTATTTTTGGTTAAACATTTCATTCAGCCATTAAAAAAACAAATGTTGGTGCCACTTCAGATTTGATCTCCACTTCTCTTCAGCTAAGAAACTTTTCCTACTTTCCTACCATAATATTTGTCTCTGTTTTTTTTTATCCGTTTTCATGTTCACCTCCTTAGTTTAGGCCTTAGTTTCTTGAAGATTAACTATTGCAGTAGTCAAATAATGTGGATATTTGAATCAATTCATCTGTTTATCTTTGTGAAACTGCATTTCCTCAAACCTTATTTTCATTATACTATCCCCTTCTTTAAATAATATATATATATGTTCTATATATAATATATATAATTAAATGTAATATATATATTATATACATATATACATATGTATACATATTATATATATTATATATATATATATATCCTGTAGGCTAAACTCCTTCGTCTAGTATCCAGTCTTCCATGTTTAAGCCCAACAAAAGTTCCCATTACTACAAAATACAAACACTACACTATCAGTCAAACTGATTTGTTAGTGACACTTCTCTACCTAAAAAGCCTGTCCTCTCTTTATCTAGTAAAGTCAAATCTGTCCTTCAAGGCTCAGGTCACATTACTGTCCCAGAACATAAAGTTTATGAACTCTACTCTCCAGAAAAGTGAACTCGATCTCTTAACCACTAATCTAGAGCTTATTTTATAAATGATTTTTTCCATGTGGTTGTCAAGACATGTCTGAGCATAAATATCCATAATAGTGCCATATATAAACAAGTATAAAGTTGCAACATTAATAGCACTATTTGAAAGTTTTCTGTGAACTTAAATCCATGTAAACCATTTAATATAATATTTAAAAGTAAGGAGTATTCAAAATACTAGGTATTTTATTTTTTCATAAAAGTATGATATCACTTAATATCTCAAACTTAGAAAAATTTTCATTTCTCAGAGATTCTTAAGCAATGTTTAGTTACTATATATGTGTATGTGTATATATAGTCAGGGATAGATTTTAAAAAACACAAATACTTTTCAAACAAAAAAAATTATTTTAAAATTGTTTTTTGAAATGTAATGAATGTTAATCTCATATATGTACATAATTTTTAAAAATATATTGTTATACTTCAACTTATCTAGAATCAAAAATATCACAAATTTAAAATATCCTGAAAATACTTCACTCTATATTTTGAAACATATCAGCCAAAAGTTATTTGACAAATACACGTCTAGAATATGTCCTAAAATTGGTAGAGAATCATTCCGAACTCCTCTAACTTTCAAATTTCTGTCAGCATCAAATAGAAGAACTGATAGTTGAAACAATATTCCTCAAGTATTGACTTGAGAATAAAAAAAAAAAAAAAAACAAGCTATGGTCATTATAACTATTACTGTCATGCACATTTGTTTTACTCCTAGTCTGTGAAAATAATCTAAATATGGGCATTAAGAATAATAGCAATAATACTGAAGATGATTTTCTGTAAAGATAAGGACTGCATCGACTTTAATCGTCACTATACATCTAGTAGATAACTCAGTACTCAGCCTATGGGAGGTGCTAAATACTTTCAAATAAATAATTATTCATTATAATACTCAAAGCTAGTGCCTTTTCAGCATCTCGTATAAGCCAGAAATTACTCTAGGTATTTCATATGCATTACGGCAATCCTTCTAAAAACTTGTAAAGTTTTGGAACGGTAGATGGGGAGAAGACTTTGTACAAGAACAGATAGGAATCAGAAGTAAGGGGTAAGGCAATAATAGTAATAATAATAACAATAAAAATAATAATAGCTAACATATTGGGAATTTGCCAGGAATCATTCTAAACACTTTGCATATATTAGCTCATTTAATCTTCAGTACAATTTTATAAGAAAATTAATATCTTGATTTTACTAATGAGATAAGTGAGCCACAGAAAAATTAGATAATTTCCCCCAAATCAGACCATAAGTAAATGGTAAAGCCAAAATTCAAACTGAGGCAATCAGATTTTAGAACTTGTATCTTATTGAGTAAATATAGGTAGGAACTGATCCAGAAAACCTGGAAAGGGACTAGGAGTTTTGAGGAAGAATATTCTCTTTGGCTGATAGAGTCAAATAATTTTCAAGAACAAAGATCTCCACTATTCATTTTGATTTCTCTGCAATGTGGTGGTGCTAGTGGTAAAGAAACCACCTGGCAAGCAGGAGACGTAAGAGACGTGAGCTGGATCCCTGGGTCTGGAAGATCCCCTGGAGGAGGAAATGGCAACCCACTCCAGTATTCTTGCCTGGAGAATCCTATGGACAGAGGATCCTGGTGGGATACAGTCCATGAGATAGCAAAGAGTCGGACATAACTGAAGTGACTTAGCAAGCAAGCAAGTGTGATTTTGCTATAAAAACTATATTATGATTCATGTTAATGTATGGCAAAATCAACACAATAATGTAAAGAAAATAAATAAATAAATTTTAAAAAACTTAAAAAAAGCTATATTATTCTCCTGAAATATGAGTAAATGTGTACAATACACAACCAATATGTGTGAAAGACTTTGGAGAAACCAGAAGAAAAGACAATACTAAATATTTAGCTATACAAAGCCTAGATGAAAGGAAAGAAACATAAGAGGCAGCAAAGAATATGTTGAAAATTCAGAAGCAGAGAGGAATAGAAGTGATTAAAAGAAACAAATCTCCTGAGAATCTTTAAACATTGGGGAATGCTGAGTATCTCATTACTTTTTAGATGAATACCTAATGATTTTATTTAGGTAAAGGTTATGCCATAGAGCTGAAGGTGTACCCACATCACTGACACTAGAATAATTTAAACAGTTTTTTGAAGACCAATAGTTTTTAAATATGAGCAAAACCCACAGAACGTTGATATATATAGTCATTCACTTTTTAACTTTTTAGTGAAATTTTGCTGCAATGATAGATAACAAATGAACCATAGAAATGATCAAGATTTTATACAAGATGAAGAATAACATTGTGTACTTTGGGAAATTCCCCAGGACACTACATTTGTTCCTTGTTTTGTTGTTTTATTTTGTTTATATTTCACACACACACAGCTTCAGCTATCTCAAATACACCATTCAACTTCAACTACCAGGTTTAAGTTAAGGATTCCCACATCTGCAACTAAAACTCCCAGTTTTCTCTCCTAAACTGAAATCTTACTTATATCTCACCCCTGCTTGTCCCAATGCTATCTAAGAAAAACATCTCTAAATCTGAGTTTTTAATCTCTAGCCATTCTGTCCTCCCTCTATATATCCCCCATTCTGCTGAATGCCATCATTATCCATCCTGTCACCTAAACCAGAAACTAGGGAATGATACTATATTCTTCTTTCTCAAATATCCCCTGGCATACAATCAATCATCAAGTTCTGAATTTCTATTGTACCTACCCTATTCATCTCCACTGCCACTGCCTTTAAGACAAGCCCTCCTCATCTTTCACTTGAAATATTTCAATATTTTTTTTCTTTCCTATATTTTTCATGCTTTTCAATATATCCTCCAAACCATCTGCAGGTGCATGCTTTTAACACACAACCTTAATCAGGTCACTCTCATCTCAAAATTTATTTGGTGATCCACATAACCCACTGAAATATAACGCTTTTCATGATCTAGATTCTATATGTTCATCTATCCACATTTCCAACCACCTTTCTCTTTCTGCTTTATATTTTATTCAGAACTGTTAAGACTTCCCCACACATACTATCATGTATCATGCCTACATGCCTCTATATATAATTTCCTCTGCCTCCCATTTCCTCCATTTACTTATACTTGTAAAGTCCTATCCATCCCTACAGTCTCAGCACAAATGCTACCTCCTCTAAAAAGCCTTGCCTAGAATATACAATGAAGAAAAGACAATCTCTTTAACAAGTGGTGCTTGGAAAACTGGTCAACCACTTGTAAAAGAATGAAACTAGAACACTTTCTAACATCATACACAAAAATAAAGTCAAAATGGATCAAAGATCTAAACGTAAGACCAGAAACTATAAAACTCCTAGAGGAAAACATAGGCAAAACATTCTCCAACATAAACCAAAGCAAGATGCTCTATGACTCACCTCCAAAAATATTGGAAATAAAAGCAAAAATAAAAAAATGAGACCTAATTAAAATTAAAATCTTCTGCACAAGAAAGGCAAAAAAAAGCAAGATAAAAAGGAAGCCTTCAGAATGGGAGAAAATATAGCAAACAAAGCAACAGACAAACAATTAATCTCAAAAATATACAAACAACTCCTGCAGCTCAATTCCAGAAAAAATAAACCACCCAATCAAAAAGTGGGCCAACGAACTAAAAAGACATTTCTCCAAAGAAGACATAAAAATGGCTAACAAACACATGAAAAGATGCTCAACATCACTCATTATCAGAGAAATGCAAATCAAAACCACAATGAGGTACCACTTTACACCAGTCAGAATGGCTGCCATTCAAAAGTCTACAAGCAATAAATGCTGGAGAGGATGTGAAGAAAAGGGAACCCTCTTTCACTGTTGGTGGGAATGCAAACTAGTACAGCCACTATGGAGAACAGTGTGGAGATTCCCTAAAACTGGAAACAGAACTGCCATATGACCCAGCAATTCCACTGCTGGGCACTCACACTGAGGAAACCAGAATTGAAAGAGACACGTGTGCCCCAATGTTCATCACACCACTGTTTACAATAGCCAGGACATGGAAGCAACCTAGATGTCCATCAACAGACAAATGGATAAGAAAGCTGTGGTACACATACACAATGGAATAATACTCAGGCATAAAAAAGAATACATTTGAATCAGTTCTACTGAGGTGAATGAAACTGGAGCCTATTATCCAGAGTGAAGTAAGCCGGAAGGAAAAACACCAATACAGTATACTAACGCATATATATGGAATTTAGAAAGATGGTAATGATAACTGTGTATACGAGACAGCAAAAGAGATGCAGATGTATAGAACAGTCTTTTGGACTCTATGGGAGAGGGCAAGTGTGGGATGATATGGGAGAAGGGCATTGAAACATGTAAATGATCATATGTGAAATGAATCGCCAGCCCAGTTTTGATGCATGATACAGGGTGCTCAGGAGTGGTGCACTGGGATGACCCAGAGGGATGGAATCAGGAGGGATGTGGGAGGGGGGTTCTGGAAGGGAAACACATGTATACCCATGGCAGATTCATGTCAATGTATGGCAAAACCAACATGGTAATGTAATGGAACAAATTAATTAATTAATTAAATTAAAAAAAAATCCTTGCCTGACACACCAGGCAGTTAGGTACTCCATCCTCTATGTCACAAATGTCCTCTTTTGGCAACAGTATATATCTCTATTTTAGCTAAATATAATGTGTGCTGCATGCTGTCACTTCAGGTGTATTCAACTATGGAATTTGTGACCCTGTGGACTGTAGCCCACCTGGCTCCTCTGTCCACAGGATTCTCCATGCAAGAATGCTGGAGTGGGTTGCCAAGCCCTCCTCCAGGGAATCTTCCCAACCCAGGGATCAAATCTGCGTCTGTTCGTCTCCTGCATTGGCTTTACCAGGTTCTTTACCACTAGCGATACTCTATGGTAACTTGCTGAAATAAGTAAATGTATCAAAGTAATCAAATAGCTGTAGAGAAAAAGGTTAAAACCAAAATTAAACATTATTTAAAAATTAATGGCTAATGATGTAGAGATGAGAAACTGGAAAACATGCAGAAAGTTATAGTTCAGCAAAATGAAAGAGTAATTAATATTCAACAGAACAAAAATGTGTATACAAAACTGCACATGAACTCAGAAGGCAACTCAATAGTTATCTAGGGACATTAAATCTAAGGAAATGAATGTATACATTTAGAAAGAAATCAGTAGAAAAGGAAAAATGGATTATTCATGTTGTGAATTTAGAATAAAAAAGGTGACACTGTCTTCCACATTCACAGCCAGTAGTGTTTGAAATGAACAGAGGAAAATACCTGAAGAGAAAGTCAGAGACAGAAAAAAAAGAAGACACTTTGAAAAAGTGGCTTGGGAAAACCAAGGGTAGCCTCTTGCTACCCTTACCTAGATGGGCTATATTTTATCCAGGGTATCTACTGACCAGCACACACCCATAGGGAATATTTAGTACTGCTAGAAGCATTGATATTGAACAACAACTCCTGCTGCCAGAAGATGTGGAAAATCTAATGTTTATCTAAATTGACCATGGCATCTTTACAGAATACCCTGGATCATTGCAAAAGAATTGCTCTGTTACCCTAAAAGAGGTTATTAACAAGAATGATGACAGAAGATAAACACTGAAAAGCACATGAACCCTCTTTTGCAATGTGAATTTTTATTAAAGCTTTTCCAATTGCTTGTACTTTCTGTTTTCCATGCTATCAGAGGAAACAGACAGTGAAAATAAATGGGCTTATTGATGTATAATTATATTCATTAGGCATTCTTTTGGGAACAGATTTAAGCATGTAGCTGGCTGCACTTAACTCTTTTGGTTTATTGAAGGCAGGCAGAGAAAAGACTAATCATCAAAGTCAATACTAGTTGAATTACGAGAGAAATCATGCCCTAAGAAGTCCAGAGGTCCTTCATAAATTGTAATAGCACTGTTAGTGCTGTGTTATATAAGAAAGGCTTTGTCTGCTAATAATTTATGATCTTCTCTATCAAATTTTGAAAAATGATTTCACTTACAGCTGCTCTTCTTGAAACTTGCCTAATGATACAGGATAATTCAAATGACTTCATCTTTTAAACATTCATAACTTTATTTTTAATTTTTATAGGGTCACTAGGCTGATAGATAAAGGAAATTCTGTAGATCAGGAAGATCTCTCAGATATCACTGAGAATAGGATGAAAAGATATGTGCTACTTGCAAATAAAAGTAGGTAGATTTGTAACTGGTTGAATAATTTTATTTAAAAGATGATGAATAGTAAAAGTCAAAGGAAGATTTATATCATATGTCATGTCAAAGTACAACTATGTATCACCAATTTCTTGAACAAAGACTGAAGAGACATGATTATCAAGTTGCAAGTTGACAAAAAAAAGAGTAGCAAATACTCTGGCTGATAAAATATGATCAAGAAAGTTTTTGCTGGTTTAAGATAATAAATTGAAGCTCAGACAAATTCCTGTACCTTCACCATAAACCCCAAATCCACTAGTATAAGACAGGAGGAAATCTCACTTTATAGACATGTGTAAATATAGAGGAAAAAAATGAAATAAGAAAGACTAGCAATTTGTTCAAAAAATTAAAGATACCAAGGAAATATATCATGCAAAGATGTGCTCAATAAAGGACAGAAATGGTATGGACCTAACAGAAGCAGAAGATATTAAGAAGAGGTGGCAGGGATACACAGAAGAACTGTACAAAAAAGATCTTCACGATCCAAATAATCACGATGGTGTGATCATTCACCTAGAGCCTGACATCCTAGAATGTGAAGCCAAGGGGGCCTTAGGAAGTATCACTATGAATAAAGCTAGTGAAGATGATGGAATTCCAGTTGAGATATTTCCAACCCTAAAAGATGATGCTGTGAAAGTGCTGCACTCAATATGTCAGCAAAGTTGGAAAACTCAGCAGTGGCCACAGGACTGGAAAATGTCAGTTTTCATTCTATTCACAAAGAAAGGCAATGCCAAAGAATGCTCAAACTACTGCACAATTTCAATCATCTCACACACTAGTAAAGTAATGCTCAAAATTCTCCAAGTCAGGCTTCAGTAATATGTCAATCATGAAATTCCAGGTGTTCAAGCTGGTTTTAGAAAAGGCAGAGGAAGCAGAAATCAAATTACCAACATTCGCTGGATCATCGAAAAGCAAGAGAGTTTGAGAAAAACATCTATTTCTGCTTTACTGACTATGACAAAGCCTTTGACTATGTGGATCACAATGAACATCAGAAAATTCTTCAGGAGATGGGAATACCAGACCACCTGACCTGCCTCTTGAAAATCTGTATGAAGGTCAGGAAGCAACAGTTAGAACCGGACATAAAAAAACAGACTGGTTCCAAATAGGAAAAGAAGTATGTTGGGGCTGTATATTGTCACCCTGCTTATTTAACTTATATGCACAGTACATCATGAGAAACGCTGGGCTGGATGAAGCATAAGCTAGAATCAAGATTGTTGGGCGAAATATCAGTAACCTCAGATGTGCAGATGACACCACCCTTATGGCAGAAACTGAAGAACTAAAGAGCGTCTTGATAAAAGTGAAAGAGGAGAATGAAATAATTGTCTTAAAGCTCAACATTCAGAAAACTAAAGTGATGGCATCTGGTCCCATCACTTCATGGCAAATAGATGGAGAAACAGTGGCTGACTTTATTTATATTTTTGGCTCCAACATCACTGCAGATGGTGATTACAGCCACGAAATTAAATGATGCTTACTCCTCAGAAGGAAAGTTATGACCAACCTAGACAGCATATTAAAAAGCAGAGACATTACTTTGCCAATGAAGGTCCATCTAGTCAAGGTTATGGTTTTTCTAGTAGTCATGTATAGATGTGAGAGTTGGACTATAAAGAAAGCTGAGCACAGAAAAATTGATGCTTTTGAACTGTGGTGTTGGAGAAGACTCTTGAGAGTCCCTTGGACTGAAAGGAGATCCAACCAGTCTATCCTAAAGGAAAATAGTCTTGGGTGTTCATTGGAAGGACTGATGTTGAAGCTGAAACTCCAATACTTTTGCCACTTGATGCGAAGAGCTGACTCATTTGAAAAGACCTTGATGCTGGAAAGATTGAAGGCAGGAGAAGAAGAAGATGATAGAGGATGAGATGGTTAGAAGGCATCAGCGACTCAGTGGACATGAGTTTTGTTAAATTCCAGGAGTTAGTGATGGATAGGGAGGCCTGGCATGCTGCAGTTCATGGCATCACAAAGAGTAGTGCATAACTGAGTGACTGAACTGAACTCAACTGAAATAAGCTTTAGACTTTTCTATAGGAGGAAATTCCATCATTAGAAAATAGTATGCTAAAAAAAAAGAAAAGAAAATAGTATGCTGTGTTTGCCAGATAACTAATTTATTCTTGGTTACTAGAGTAAAGAAGGCAATAGCACCCCACTTCAGTACTCTTACCTGGGAAATCCCATGGACAGAGGGGCTTGGTAGGCTGCAGTCCTTGGGGTCACTAAGAGCCGGACGACTGAGTGATTCACTTTCACTTTTCACTTTCGTGCACTGGAGAAGGAAATGGCAATCCACTCCAGTATTCTTGCCTGGAGAATCCCAGGGATGGCAGAGCCTGGTGTGTTGCTATCTATGGGGTCGCACAGGCTCAGTCAGGACTGAAGCGACTTAGCAGCTGCAGCAGCAGCAGCTAAAGTAAAACATGAACTCAAAATGATTTGTGAGACTATCTAAAAATTGGTTAAGATTCCTTTGAGTCTTACATGATAGTACACTATAGGCAAGCTGGAGAACATTCAAAAAAGGGTGATTAAATGGTGAATGGACAAAATTAAAGGATAACAATCATGTGATCATCTCTGTAGATGCAGAAAAAACATTTGAAAAAAATTCAACATTAATTTCTGCTAAAAACTCTCAACATGAGGAAACACATCTTAATATAAAGGCAATCTATGACAAATCCTCAGGTAACAAGATACTCAGTGACAAAAAACTGAAAGCTTTTCCTCTAAAACAAGAACAGGACAAGCATGCTCACACTCACCATTTACATTAAAAAGAGTATTAAAAGTCCTATTCAAGATAGTCAGAAAATATAAAGAAAATGCAAGGGAAGTATAACTGTCATTATTTGCAGATATTATTATATGATATATAGAAAACCCTAAATTCTCCATCATGATATTATTTGAACTAATAAATGAATTCTATAAAGATGTAGGATACAGGATTAGCATACCAGAATCTGTTACTATTCTGCACACTAATAATGAACTATCATAAAGAGAAACCAAGGTAACCATCTCATTTAAACTTGCGTGAAAACACATAAACAACCTAGCAACAAACTTAAAGGAAGTGAAAGACCTATA
>ML660682.1:53847-65750 GCA_007570785.1 Antilocapra americana | reverse complement strand
TAGCCGTTCCCTTCTCCAGGGGATCTTCCCAACCTGGGATCGAACCCTGGTCTCCCACATTGAAGGCAGATTCTTTATCAACTGTGCCATAAAGGGAGCCCATTATTACAGAATATTATAGTACTTTCAGTGCTTTAAATAATCTCTGTGTTCTGCCTACTCATCTTGCTTGTGAAAGTTAAGAAAGGGAAACTTCATTAAAATGGTGTCAGTAAATCAAAAGGGGGAGGTCGCAGGCACATTCAGTCAGTAAGGATCCCAGCTAAAAGAGATGTGCTAGCAACTCAGGCAGGATGTGAAACTCCTGTCATCATCAAAAGGAAGAATGATTTTCTCTTTTTAAAAAAATATAAATTTATTTTAATTGGAGGCTAATTAATTTACAGTGTTGTAGTGGTTTTGCCATACATTGACATGAATCTGCCACAGGTGTACATGTGTTCCCCATACTTAACCTCCCTCCCTACTCCCTCCCCATCCCATGTCTCTGGGTCATCCCATACATCAGCCCTGACCACCCCGTCACATGCATCAAACCTGGACAGGCAATCCATTTCACATATGATAATATACATACTTCAGTGCCATTCTCCCAAATCATCCCATCCTTGCCCTCTCCCACAGAGTCCAAAAGACTGTTCTATACATCTGTGTCTCTTTTGCTGTCTCACATATAGGGTTATTATTATTATCTTTTTAAATTCATTATACATGTGTTAGTATACTGTATTGATGTTTTTCTTCCTGGGTTACTTCACTCTGTATAATAGGCTCCAGTTTTATCCACATCACTAGAACTGACTCAAATGTGTTCTTTTTAATGGCTGAGTAATATCCCAATGTGTATATGCATGACTGCTTTCTTATCCATTCATCTGCTGATGGACATCTAGGTTGCTTCCATGTCTGGGGTATTATAAACAGTGCTGCAATGAACATTGAGGTATACATGTCTCTTTCAACTTTGGTTTCTTCGGTGTATACGCCCAGCAGTGGATTGCTGGTTCATATGGCAAATCTATTTCCAGGTTATTAAGGAATTTCCACACTGTTCTCCATAGTGGCTATTCTAGTTTGCATTCCTACCAATAGTGTAAAAGGGCCCCCTTTTCTCCACACCCTCTCTAGCATTTAATTTTTGAAGAATTTGGATAGCATCCATTGTGACTGGTGTGAAATGGTACCTCATTGTGGTTTTGATTTGCATTTCTCTGATAATGAGTGATGTTCAGCATCTTTTCATGTGTTTGTTAGCCATCTTTGTGGCTTCTTTGGAGGAATACCCATTTAGTTCTTTAGCCCATTTTTTTCAGGTTATTTTTTCTTTCTTTTTTTTTTTTTACTTTACCATATTATATTGCTTTTGCCATACATTGACATGAATCTGCCATGGATGTACATGTGTTCCCCTTCCAGAATCCCTCTCCCACCTCCCTCCCCATCCCATCCCTCTGAGTCATCTCAGTGCACCAGCCCTGACCACCCTGTCTCATGCATTGAACCTGGACTGGCAATTCATTTCACATATGACAATTTACGTGTTTCAATGCCATTCTCCATGATTATCTCACTTTTGCCCTCTCCCATAGAGTACAAAGGAGTGTTCTATACATCTGTGTCTCTTTTGCTGTCTCCCATACAGGGTTATTGTTACCATATTTCTAAATTCCATATATATGTGTTAGTATACTATTTTGGTGTATTTCTTTGTAGCTTACTTCAATCTGGATAATAGGCTCCATTTTCATCCACCTCATTAGGAAGTGATACAAATGTATTCTTTTTAATGGCTGACTGATATTCCATTGTGTATATGTACCACAGCTTCCTTATCCATTCATCTGCTGATGGACATCTAGGTTGCTTCCATGCTCTGGCTATTATAAACAGTGCTGTGATGAGCATTGGGATACACATGTCTCTTTCAATTCTGGTTTCCTTGGTGTGTATGCCCAACAATGGGATTGCTGGGACATATGGCAGTTCTATTTCCAGTTTTTTAAAGAATCTCCACACTGTTCTCCATAGTGGTTGTACTAGTTTGCATTCCCACCAATAGTGTAAGAGGGTTCCCTTTTCTCCACACCCTCTCCAGTATTCACTGCTTGTAGACTTTTGGACAGCAGCCATTCTGACTGGCGTGAAATGGTATCTCATTGCGGTTTTGATTTGCATTTCTCTGATAATGAGTGATGTTGAGCATATTTTAATGTGTTTATTAGCCATCTGTATGTCTTCTTTGGAGAGATGTCTGTTTAGTTCTTTGGCTCACTTTTTGTTTGGGTTATCTATTTTTCTGGAATTGAGCTACAGGTGATCCTTGTATGTTTTTCTTTAATTAATTATTTGTCAGTTGCTTCATTTGTTGTTATTTTCTCCCATTCTGAAGACTGTCTTTTCAGGTTAGTTATAGTTTCTTTTGTTGTGCAGAAGCTTTTAATTTTAATGAAATCTCATTTGTTTATTTTTGCTTTTGTTTCCAATATTCTGGGAGGTGAGTCATAGAGGATCCTGCTGTGGTTTATGATGGAGAGTGTTTTGGCTATGTTTTTCTCTAAGAGTTTTATAGTTTTGATCTTTAATCCTTTTAAAGTTTATTTTTGTATATGGTGTTAGAAAGTCTTCTAGTTTCATTCTTTCACAAGTGGTTGACCAGTTCTCCCAGCACCACTTGTTAAAGAGATTGTCTTTTTCCCGTTGAATATTCTTGCCTACTTTGTCAAAGATAAGGTGTCCTAAGGTGCGTGGATTTATCTCTGGGCTTCTTATTTTGTTCCATGGATCTATGTTTCTTTCTTTGTGCCAGTGCCATACTATATTGATGATTGTGGCTTTTTAGCCTGAAGTCAGACAGGTTGATTACCCCAGTTCCATTGTTCTTTCTCAAGATTGCTTTGGCTATTCGAGGTTTTTTTGTATTTCCATATAAATTGTGAAATTATTTGTTCTAGTTCTCTGAAAAATACCATTGGAAGCTTGATTGGGATTGCATTGAACCTAAAGGTTGCTTTGGGTAGTATACTCATTTTCTCTATATTGATTCTTCTGATCCATAAACAAAGTATATTTCTCCATCTATTTGTGTCCACTTTGATTTCTTTCACCAGTGTTTTATAGTTTTCTATATGCAGGCCTTTTGTTTCTTTAGGTATATATATTCCTAAGTATTTTATTCTTTTCATTGCAATGGTGAATGGAAATGCTTCCTTAATTTCTCATTCTGTTTTCTTATTTTTAGTGTATAAGAATGCATGGGATTTCTGTGTTTTCATTTTATATCTTGCAACCTTACTATATTCATTGATTAGCTCTAGTCATTTTTTGGTGGAGTCTTTAAGGTTTCTATGTAGAGAATCATGTCATCTGCAACCAGTGAGAGTTTTACCTATTCTTTTTCAGTCTGGATTCCTTTCATATCTTTTTCTGGTCTGATTGCTGTGCCCAAAACTTCCAAATCTATGTTGAATACTAGTGGTGAGAATGGGCACTCTTGTATTTTTCCTGACTTTAGGGGAAATGCTTTCAATTTTTTACCACTGAGGATTATGTTTGCTGTGGGTTTGCCCTATATAGCTTTTACTATGTTGAGGTATGTTCCTTCTATTCCTGCTTTTTGGTGGGTTTTTATCATAACTGGATGTTGAATTTTGTCAAAGGCTTTCTCTGCATCTATTGAGATAATCATGTGGTTTTTATTTTTCAATTTGTTAATGTGGTGTATTACACTGATTGATTTGCGGATGGGATAAAGCACACTTGATCATGATATATGACCTTTTTAATATGTTGTTGGATTCTGTTTGCTAGAATTTTGTTAAAGATTTTTGCATCTATGTTCATCAGTGACATTGGCTTGTAGTTTTCTTTTTTTGTGGCATCTATGTCAGGTTTTGATCTTTGGATGATGGTGGCCTCATAGAATGAGTTTGGAAGTTTACCTTCCCTTGAAATTTTTTGGAAGAGTTTGAGTAGGATGCTTGTTAGCTCTTCTCTAAATTTTTGAAAGAATTCAGCTATGAAGCCATCTGGACCTTGGATTTTATGTGTTGGAAGATTTCTGAATACAGTTTCAATTTCCATGCTTGTGATGGGTCTGTTAAGATTTTCTATTTCTTCCAGGTTCAGTTTTGGAAAGTTATACATTTCTAAGAATTTGTGCATTTCTTCCACGTTGTCCATTTTATTTGCAAGTAGTTGCTTATTATAGTCCCTTATGATCCTTTTTACATCTGTTTTGTCTGTTGTGATCTCTCCATTTTCATTTATAATTTTGTTGATTTGTTTTTTCTCCATTTGTTTTTTAATGAGTCTGACTAATGGTTTGACAATTTTATTTATCTTCTCAAATAACCAGCTTTAACTTTGTTGATTTTTGTTGTGATCACTTTTGTTTCTTTTGCATTTATTTCTGTCTTAATTTTTGTAATTTATTTCCTTTTACCAACCCTGGGGTTCTTCATTTCTTCCTTTTCTAGTTGCTTTAGGTGTAGAGTTAGGTTATTTATTTGATTTTTTCCTTTTTTCTTGAGGTAGGCCTATATTGCTTTGAACCTTCCCCTTAGCACTGCTTTTACAGTGACATCTGAAAACTCATTACTGGAAACTGCATTGCACTCCAGAGAGAAGAAATCCACCTCCACCTAGCAGAACACAGACACAAGCTTCCCCACCTAGGAAATCTTAACAATCCACCCGTCCAACCTCACTATGAGGAACCTCTACAATAAAGAGGAACCACGATTTGCCAGAATACATAAAGGCCACCCCAAAGACAGCAATATAAACAAGATGAAAAAACAGAGAAATACTCAGCAGGTAAAGGAACAGGATAAATGCCCACCAAATCAAACAAAAGAGGAAGAGACAGGGAATCTACATGTTAAAGAATTGTGAATAATGATAGTGAAAATGATCCAATATCTTGAAAAAAAATTATAGTTATAGATAAGTAACCTGGAGTCAAGGATCAAGAAGATGGAAGAAAGGTTTAACAAGGACCTAGAAGAAATTTTAAAATGTCAATATATAATGAGTAATGCAAAAAATGAGATCAAAAACACTCTGGAGGGAACCAACAGTAGAATAACAAAAGAAGAAAATAGGGTAAGTGAGGTAGAAGATAGAATGGTAGAAATAAATGAAACAGAGAGAAAAAAAAAAGAATTAAAAGAAATGAGGACAACCTCAAAGACTTGTGGGACAATGGTAAATGCACCAATAATCAAATCGTAGGAGTCCCAGAAGAAGACTAAAAGAAAGACCATGAGTAAATACTTGAGGAGATAATAGTTGAAAACTTCCCTAAAATGGGAAAGGAAATAGTCACACAAGTCCAAGAAACCTAGAGAGTCCGAAATAGGATAAACCCAAGGCGAAACACCCCAAGACACATATTAATTCAAATTAACAAAGATCAAACACAAAGAACAAATATTAAAAGCAGCAAGGCATAAACAGCAAATAACACACAAGGGAATTCCCATAAGGATAACAGCTGATCTTTCAAAAGAAACTCTCTAGGCCAGAAGGGAATGGCAGGACATACTTAAAGTGATGAAAGAGAAACACCTACAACCCAGATTACTATATCCAGCAAGAATCCCATTCAAATATGAAGGAGAAATCAAAACTTTAAAGACAAATAAAAGCTGAGAGAATTCAGCACCACCAAACCAGCTCACCAACAAATGGGAAAGGATTTTCTCTAGATAGGAAATACAGAAAGGCTGTATAAACTCAAACTCATACCAACAAAGTAAATGACAATGGGATCATACTTATCAATAATTACCTTAAATGTAAATGGGTTGAATGTCCCAACCAAAAGACAAAGACTGGCTGATTGGATACAAAAACAAGACCCCTGTATATGGTGTCTATAAGAGACTCACCTTGAGACAAGGGACACATACAGACTGAAAGTGAAGGGCTGGAAAACGATATTCCATGCAAATAGAGACCAAAGGAAAGAAGGAGTAGCAATATTCATATCAGACAAAACAGACTTTAAAACAAAGGTTGTGAAAAGAGACCAAGATGGACACTACATAATGATCAAAGGAGAAATACAAGCAGAAGACATAGCAATTATAAACATATATGCACCCAACATAGGAGCACAGCATATGTTAGGCAAATGATAACAAGTATGAAAGGGGAAATTAACAATAACACAATATTACAGGGAGACTTTAATACCCCATTCACACTGATGGATAGATCAACTAAACATAAAATTAACAAGGAAACACAAACTTTAAATGATACAATAGACCAGTTAGACCTAATTATTATCTATAGTTCATTTCACCCCCAAACAATGAATTTCACCTTTTTCTCAAGCACACATGGAACCTTCTCCAGCATAGATCACATCCTGGGTCATAAATCTAGACTTGGTAGATTGAAAAAAATTGAAATCATCACAAACATCTTTTCTGACCACAATGCAGTAAGATTAGATATCAATTACAGGAGAAAAACTATTAAAAATCCCAACATATGGAGGCTGAACAACACGCTGCTGAATAACCTACAAATCACAGAAGAAATCAAAAAAGTAATCAAAATGTGCATATGAACAAATGAAAATGAAAACACAACAAACTAAAACCTATGGGGCACTGTAATAGCCCATTTTTTAATTGGGTCATTTATTTTTCTGGAATTGAGCTGTAGGAGTTGCTTGTATATATTTTTTGAGATTATTTCTTTGCCAGTTTCTTGGTTTGCTATTATTTTCTCCCATTCTCAAGGCTAGCTTTTCACCTTGCTTATAGTTTCCTTTGTTGTGCAAAAGCTTTTAAGTTTAATTAGGCCACTTTTGTTTATTTTTACTTTTATTTCCATTACTCTGGGATGTGGGTAATAGAGGATCCTGCTGTGATTTATGTAGGACAGTGTTTTGCCTATATTATCCTTAGAAGTTTTATAGTTTCTGGTCTTAAGCTTAGATCTTTAATCCTTTTTGAGTTTATTTTTGTGTATGGTGTTAGAAAATTATCTAGTTCCATTCTTTTACAAGTGCTTGACCAGTTTTCCCAGCACCACTTGTTAAAGAGATTGTCTTTTCTCCATTGTATATTCTTGCCTCCTTTGTCAAAGATAAGATGTCCATAGGTGCGTGGATTTATTTCTGGGCTTTCTATTTTGTTCCTTTGATCTATATTTCTGTGTTTGTGACAGTACTATACTGTCTTGATGACTGTAGCTTTGTAGTAGAGCCTGAAGTCAGGCAGGTTGATTCCTCCAGCTTCATTCTTCTTTCTAAAGATTGCTTTTGCTATTCGAGGTTTTTTGTATTTCCATACAAGTTGTGAAATTATTTGTTCTAGTGCCGTGAAAAATACAGACAGGGATTGCATTGAGTAGTAAAATTTTCACTATATTTTACTCATTTCACTATATTTCACTTATTTTCACTATAATAATTCTTCTGATCAATGAACACGATATATTTCTGCATCTATTTGTGTCCTCTTTGATTTCTTTCATCAGTAGTTTATAGTTTTCTATATGCAGGCCTTTTGTTTCTTTAGGTAGATATATTCTTATGTATTTAATTCTTTTCATTGCAATGATGAATGGAAATGTTTCCTTAATTTCTCTTTCTGTTTTCTCATTGTTAGTGTATAGGAATGCAAGGGATTTCTGTGTGTTGATTTTATATCCGGCAGCTTTAATATATTCATTGATTAGCTCTAGTAATTTTCTGGTGGAGTCTTTAGGGTTTCTATGTAGAGGAAAATGTCATCTGCAAACAGTGAGAGTGTTACTTCTTCTCTTCCAGTCTGGATCCCTTTTATTTCTTTTTCTGCTTTGATTGCTGTGGCCAAGACTTCCAAAAAATTGTTGAATAGTAGTGGTGAGAGTGGGCACCCTTGTCTTGTTCCTGACTTTAGGGGAAATGCTTTCAATGTTTCACCATTGAGGATAATGTTTGCTGTAGGTTTGTCATATATAGCTTTTATTATGTTGAGGCATATTCCTTCTATGCCTGGTTTCTGGAGGATTTTTATCATAAATGGATGTTGGATTTTGTCGAAGGCTTTCTCTGCATCTATTGAGATAGTTGCATGTATTTTATCTTTCAGTTTGTTAATGTGGTGTGTTAAGTTGATTGATTTGTAGAGATTTGAGAATCCTTGCATTCCTGGAATAAAGCCCACTTGATCATTATGTATGATCTTTTTAATATGTTGTTGGATTCTGTTTGCTGAATATTTTTAAGAATTTTTGCATCTATGTTCATCAATGATATTGGCCTATAGTTTTCTTTTTTTGTGGCATCTTTTCTTGTTTTGGTATTACGGTGATGGTGGCCTCATAGAATGAGTTTGGAAGTTAAACTCTCTCTGAAATTTTTTGGAAGAGTTTGAGTATGATATGTGTTAGCGCCTCTCTAAATTTTTGGTAGAATTCAGCTACAAAGCAGTCTGGTTCAGGGCTTTTGTTTGCTGGAAGATTTCTGATTATAGTTTTGATTGCCATGGTTGTGATAGGTCTGTTAAGATATTCGATTTCTTCCTGGTTCAATTTTGGAAAGTTATACTTTTCTAAGAACTTGTCCATTTCTTCCAAGTTGTCCATTTTATTGGCATATAGTTACTGATAGTAGTCCCTTATTATCCTTTAAATTGTGTGTTGTCTTTTGTGATCTCTCCATTTTTATTTCTAACTTTGTTGATTTAATTCTTCTCCCTTTGTTTCTTGATAAGTTTGACTAATGGTTTGTCAATTTTATTTATCTTCTTAAAGAAGCAGCTTTTAGCTTTGTTGATTTTTGCTATGGTCACTTTTGTTTCTTTTGCATTTATTTCTGCTCTAATTTTTGAGGTTTCTTTCCTTCTACTAACCCTGGGATTCTTCATTTCTTCCTTTCCTTGTTGCTTTAGGTGTAGAGTTGGGTTATTTGCTTGATTTTTTTCTTGTTTCTTGAGGTAAGCCTGTATTGTTATGTACCTTCCCCTTAGAGCTGCTTTTACTGTGTCCCATAGGTTTTGGGTTGTTGTGTTTTCATTTTTGTACGTTTCTATGCATATTTTGATTTTTATTTCTGGTTTACTCTGTGATTTGTTGGTTATACAGCAGCATGTTGTTCACCCTCCATATGTTGGACTTTTTAATAGTTTTTTCTCCTGAGATTGTCCTCCAATCTTACTGCATTTTGGTCAGAAAAGATGCTTGAAATGATTTCAATTTTTTTGAATTCACCAAGACTGACTTTATTTCCCTGGATGTGCTCTATCCTAGAGAAGGTTCTATGTGCACTTGAGAAAAAGGTGAAATTCATTAATTTGAGGTTAAATATCCTATAGGTATCAATTAGGTCTAACTAGTCTATTGTATCATTTAAAATTTGTGTTTCCTTGTTAATTTTTTGTTTAGTTGATCTATCCATCGGTGTGAATGGGATATTAAAGTCTCCCAGTGATATTGTGTTATTGTTAATTTCCTCTTTCATACTTGTTAGCATTTGCCTTACATATTGCGGTGCTCCTATGTTGGTTGCATATATATTTATAATCGCTATATCTTCTTCTTGGATTGATCCTTTGATCATTATGTAGTTTCCTTCTCTGTTTCTTTTCAAAGCGGTTATGTTAAAGTCAATTTCATTTGATATGAGTATTGTTACTCCTGCTTCCTTTGGTCTCCATTTGTGTGGAATATATTTTTCCAGCCCTTCACTTTCAGTCTGTATGTGTCCCTTGTTTCGAGGTGGGTCTTTTGTAGACACCATATACAGGGGTCTTGTTTTTGTATCCAATCAGCCAGTCTTTGTCTTTTGGTTGGGGCATTCAACCCATTTACATTGAAGGTAATTACTGATAAGTATGATCCCATTGTCATTTACTTTGTTGGTTTGGATTTCGAGTTTATACACCCTTTCTGTGCTTCCTGTCTAGGGAAGACCCTTTAGCATTTGTTGGAGAGTTGGTTTGGTGGTGCTGAATTCTCTCAGCTTTTATTTGTCTGTAAAGGTTTTGATTTCTCCTTCATATTTGAATGGGATCCTTGCTGGTTACAGTAATCTGGATTATAGGTTTTTCTCTTCATCACTTTGAGTATGTCCTTCCATTCCCATCTGGCCTAGAGAGTTTCTTTTGAAAGATCAGCTGTTATCCTTATGGGAATCCCCTTGTGTGTTATTTGTGTTTTTTTCCCTTGCTGCTTTTAATATTTGTTCTTTTTGTTTGAATTTTTTAATTGATTAATATGTGTCTTGGGGTGTTTTGCCTTGGGTTTATCCCGTTTGGGATTCTCTGGGGTTTTTGGACTTGTGTGACTATTTTCTTCCCCATTTTAGTTAAGTTTTCAACTATTATCTTCTTGAGTATTTTCTCATGGCCTTTCTTTAAGTCTTCTTCTTCTGAGATTCCTATGATTCTAATGTTGGTGCATTTACCATTGTCCCAGAAGTCTCTGAGGTTGTCCTCGTTTCTTTTAATTCTTTTTTTCTCTCTTTTTCATTTATTTCTACCATTCTGTCTTCTACCTCACTTACCCTATCTTCTTCCTCTGTTATTATACTGTAGGTTCCCTCCAGAGTGTTTTTTATCTCATTTATTGCATTACTCATTATATATTGACTCTTTTTTATTTTTTCTAAGTCCTTGATAAACATTTCTTGCATCTTCTCAATCCTTGTCTCCAGGCTATTTATCTGTAACTACATTTTGTTTTCAAGATTTTGGATCATTTTCACTAGCATTATTCAGAATTCTTTTTCAGGTAGATTCCCTATCTCTTCCTCTTTTGTTTGGTTTGGTGGGCATTTATCCTGTTTACCTGCTGAGTATTTCTCTGCTTTTTCATCTTGTTTATATTGCTGTGTTTGGGATTGCCTTTCTGTATTCTGGTACTCTGTGATTCCTCTTTATTTTGGAGGTTCCTCTCTGTGATTTGAGGTGGGTGGGTGGCTTGTCAAGGTTTCGTGGTTAGGGAAACTTGTGCCTCTTTCTGGTGTGTAGAGGTGGATTTCTTCTCTTTGGAGTGCAATGAAGTGTCTAATAGTGCATTTTGAGATGTCAGTGGGTTTGATGTGACTGTATATTGAAGCTCATGGCTATGTTCCTCTGTTGCTGGAGAATTTGAGTGGTATTTCTTGCTCTGGAACTTATTGTATCTTGGGTGGTGCTTGGTTTCAGTGTAGGTATGGAAGCTTTTGATGAGCTCCTATAAATTAATGTTCCCTGGGGTCAGGACCTCTCCGGTGTTCTCAGGTTTTGTACTTAAGCCTGCTTCCTCTGGTTTTCAGTCTTATTTTTACAGTAGCTTCAAGACTTCTCCATCTATACAGCACCGATAATAAAACATCTAGGTTCATGATGAAAAGTTTCTCCACAGTGAGGGACACCAGGAGAGGTTCACAGAGTTATGTGTAGAAAAGAAGAGGTATCAGGATGATAGAGGTGACCAGGGGGAGAAGAGGGCAATCAAAAGGGGAGAGAACCAGCTAGCCAATAATCACTTCCCTATGTGCTCTCCACAGTCTTGACCCCTGAGAGATGTTCACAGAGTTACACAGAGAAGAGAAGAGGGAGGAAGGAGACAGAGGTTGCCAGGAGGATAATAGGGGGAATCAAAAGGAGAGAGACAGACCCAACCATTAATCAGTTCCCTAAGTTATCTCCATAGCCCTGAACTCTCAAAGAGATTCACAGAGTTGGGTAGAGAAGAAAAGGGAGAGGGAAGTGACAGAGGCAACCTGGTGGAGAAAAAGGAGAGTCAAAAGGGAGAGAGAGCAATCAAGCCAGTAATCTCACTCCCAAGAAAAAATGGGTACTGAAGATTGGGTTCTTAAAGTACAAGATTGATAACAAATACCAAAATCAAAGACTAAAAATCTATAGTAGAGGTTAGATTCTCAAAAATACAATATTTAAAAAAAACAAAGACAT